>CABHPQ010154959.1:26875-40930 GCA_902168405.1 Peromyscus aztecus
CCTTCCTTCCTTCCTTCCTTCCTTCCTTCCTTCCTTCCTTCCTTCCTTCCTTCCTTCCTTCCTTCCTTCCTTCCCTGCCTCCCTCCCTCTTTCCTTCCTTCCTTCAAAAGTTCATTTCTTTTTCTTTCTTGCCTAATCTTGAATCTAGTGTCTCTCAGCACCCAAATAGATCATCATTTGAGTCCCTAGGGGAAGAAAAAATTCTCAGGCAATGAAAATGAACAGTTTAGTCTACAGGGCCTGCCTGCTGGAGAACTATCTGTTCCAGGCTTCTTCAACTGTATATGGGAGCTATTCTTTTTCAATGGCAAAGAAGGGATTCAGTTGAGCTTATAAATAATGTAAAAAACCCACTAATTTAAAAATGAGTTATGTAACCTGAATATATAACCAAAAACCTTTGCCATTTGTATTTTCTTAACGAGTTTCTATAATATCTGCATGGGACACTAGGATGTAATAACACCAGAGCAGGTGTTATACCAGGCTTGTTTGCTTCTCAGTTGAGTGACTAGAGCTGCCTTCAGGCTTTTGTCCCATAGCCATTATTCATTATTCTTAAAAAATATTTTATTTTTAATTACGTATGTGTGTGTGTGTGTGTGTGTGTGTTCATGCTCTTATGCCTGAGGAGGCCAGAAGAGGGAGACAGATCTGGAGCTGGAGTTCCAAGTGGCTGTGAACCATCCACACTGAATTCAGATCTTTTACCAGATTGGTGAGTTCTCTTTGTAGAGCCATTTCTCTAGCCTCAACTATTCTTTCTCTTTTTCGTTTGCTTATTTTTTTAGATTATAATTACATCATTTCCCCTTTCTTTTGCTTCCTTTCAACTCCTCCCATGTATCCCTTCTGCCTTGTTCTCATTGAAATTCAGGGTCTCTTTTTTCCTTTGTTGTAATATAACTCTGTCATTATCTCTCTCTCTCTGTCTCTCTCTCTCTCTGTCTCTCTCTCTCTCTGTAATAGGTAACAAAAAGAGGCCATGAATTTAAGCAAATCTGAATGTAGTCCTAGTTTCATTAAAATTTAATTCTGTAAACTGAAGTGCAGTCTTTTTATCCAGAGAGATAAAGCTCTTCATGATCTTGTCTCCAGTATGCTCTTCCTTCAGTTTCTGTTTGATCTCATATAAACATTGCTAGTCATACTAACTGAATTTCTCTTAAGTTCCCAAAGTGTAATGAACTTGTATTCTCCTTTTTATTCACAGCACTTATCACAGTGCTTGAACCCTAACTACGACTCAATAAAAATCTGCTAAATACTCAATACTGTAAGTGCTATGATAAATCATATTTATAGTTTTTCTAATGAATAAGGCTTTATTTAAATTGCTGAAATATAAGACTCAGAAATCTATATTTCAAGAGAAAGTACCAGATTTATAAAATATGGAGTATGAGTCAGAAAATACAGAAATGGTTATAGATTGAGTACCTGAGCTGCTAACGGTGTTTCTTCATCTGGCATCATGTATTGGCACAGTGAAGACTTGGATCCATCTTTATCAATCCAGGAAGGAGACCTATGCTGCTCCACAAGAATTCTGATTTCTTTTAGCTTTTGCTCCAAGTCCAAAAGGGACAATGACTGTTTAAGAGAAACACTAGAGCAGAGAAAACAGAGTCAGATCAATTGAAATGACACAATGCCCTTCATATCACCCCTTTCTTAATAAGCTGGTAGCTGAAACCCTGTTCCATTTGGTCAGACCTGAAGCTGCTGGACTGGAATGGGCTGGGACGGCAGCCACCAGATAAGGGCCATTAGTACAGAGCCCCAGCAAGCCTTTGCACAGATTTCACAAGAAAAGTCCTGCCATAATTATAGATCTTATAAGTGTAAGGGGGAGGTAGGCCGATTTTAAAATATTTTTTCTTAATCTCATGACTCACACATTTCTAATTCATTTGGAAATCAATCAACAAACAATAAAATCTGAACAATATCCCTCAGTATGAGAAGGCTGACACTGATAAAGCAGATCTGTAACGAATACATAGGGCTATCACATCACAAAGAATTTCCCAAACTGGCCAGGTCACCCAGTTCCCTAAGACAGTTCTATCGTCTATCCCCTTTTACTCTGCAGTACTAAGTAAATGTAAGACCTCCAGCCTGCATGCAAAGCAAATGCTCTAAATATGCCCACCCGGCCCTTTTTTCCTTGTTTTTAAATTTGGAGACAGAAGCCACTTCATCTAGGCGGGCCTTTAACTCTATCTGCCAGCTAAGCCTTGAACCTGGGATCCTCTGCTTCAGCCTCCTGAGTAAAAGGGATGACAGAATTGTGCCACCACAACCAGCTCTTTTCTTCACCAGAATCAGGAAGTCAGAAAAGCCAAAGGAAAAGCGACTTACCTTCCTAAAATCTTCTGTACAGCTTGTTTAATGACAGTGACCAATTCTGTCAGGCCTATTAAAAGAAACACAGAGCCTTGTTCACTTAACACCTCCCTCAATAGTATAAACATACATGCTGCCGCCTGGAATCTTACCATCTCCAAGGAGGTGTTGAATACTTGACAAATACTGCTGCTGTACATCTGGGGGAGCAAGGACTGTCTGTATGGAACAGAAATAGAGTTAAACAAGTTAAGCTTTTAGAGGAAAAGCATCTTAATGTACCAAAAAGTCTACTCTCCCAAGACAACAATCCTAATGCTACAAATTCAGTCATGAAAGAAAGGTGTTTCTCAGAGCTGATTAGCAGTTGAAACTGTACTCAGACTACTAACATTCAGTTAAACTTTGAACCTCTTAGAATAAAAAGCAGTGTACCATGAAGTCTGTTAAACTTACAGTGCCGTTTTTGCCAACGGTTGCATTATCCAGGTAAATATATCCACCAATTATGTTTAGCTGGACTCGCAAAAGAACCACCAGCATACACGTGCTATACACAGCTACAATGCTTCTTGTGAAACCTTCAGAGAGAAAAGAAACCCTTTGGCATTGTTTCTAAAACACCAACAAACCTAAAATCATAACCTATCCCTGTGACTACTTTTAATAAGTTGACTTTAGCAAATACATTTGTAAATGGATCAAGCATAAAAATATATCAATTTAAAATATTTTCTCTTTATAACCTGTTTAGAGTAATTTATGTCTCATTTCCTCCCCCTTCTCCCTGGGCCTTGCTGTGTGGCCCAGGTTAACCTCAAACTCAGGATCCTTGTGTCTCAGCCTCCTAAGTGCTGGGATTTCAGGCTGGTGTCTTAAGGTTGGCTAGGTATGACTTCTCAGTTGAAGTACTACTCAACAAATGCATAACAGGCAAAGGAATCGCACGTTAGAAGCTGGGAAAGGAAAGCAAAGGCATCTGGGTATGTGACTCTGGCGCTGTCTGCTTCCTATTGTTCACAAGGCCCTGGACCCATTGGACATGGGCGTGGGGATGGAGCAAGGCAAAGTCAGACCCGACTAAGCTGTGTCTTCAGAACTCGAATGTCCAGAGAGCTAGCTTAGAGTTAGAGGAGGGCTGAGCATGGAAGAACTGCTTTCAGGGTCAGGTAAAGGAAAAGAAGCCCAGTGAGAACTGGAGGAGGTAGAGAGGACAGGGAAACAGGAAGACCGCCTCCCAGAAGCACAACACAGCGTTCACAGTGTTCAGGACAGAGAAGGGAGCACAGGTGTCCACTGTGCCAAGAAGTGTGGCAGGTCGGAAAAGCCCCAGTGGATTCGGACACAGAGGTGACTTCTGATGCCTATGAGGACTGCTTCGGTAGAGAGAAGAGCAGAAATTAGGATGCAGTATCAAAAGGTGAGTGGGCGTGAAGAATGAAGAGAGAGAATGTAGACATAGCTGCTCACAGGGCATGTGAGAAAGGGCAACAGCTGAAAGGAAATGAGGCCACTCAAGAAGTTAATTGTCTTCCAACAGGTGAAGACTTAGGCATCATCCAGTAGATATGGTAGCTGAAAGGAAGAAACAGGAAAGCTTGCTGGCATGAAGTTTTGATACATATATACAAGTCCTAGGAATGTTCTTTGATTCAAATTTTTATCACTAATGAAATTTTGCAAATAATAGCAAAGTTGCTACTTGGGTTGGGTAAGAAAGTTCTTTTAAAATACAATGTTAAAGCCAGGCGGTGGTGGTGCACACCTTTAATACCAGCACTTGGGAAGCAGAGGCAGGTGGATCTCTGTGAGTTCGAAGCCAGCCTGGGCTACAGAGTGAGTTCCAGGAAAAGGCGCAAAAGCTATATAGAGAAACCCTGTCTCGAAAAACCAAAAAAAAAAAAAAAAGTTAAAAATACAATATCTAACATAAGCACAATAATATCATCATCATCACCATCATCCAATAAATACTGTCTAAAAAGGATATTAATCTCCTTGCTTTATGGATATTTCTATTTAAACCTGACTATTCAATGAGGCAGGAAAAGAAGAGTCATGTACATACTACGGTATAAAACGTTCCTGTTATAAATATCTTAAGGATGTGCTACTACACAGAATATGCAGAATATGCTTACTTATTATCTTTAGGTCCTCCCATATTTCCAGCTTGTTTGAAGGTCTAAAGAAAAAAATCAGAAAACATGAAAATAATAATCTACATAAGCAAATATAACTTTGAACTACACAGAGATTTATTCTTTTAAAAATTAAAACACACAAATACTGAAGAAACAAAGCCCACAAGATAGTAAAAAAGCATATTTCGTTTAAGCAGTGCTAACAATCACTTTTACCAGTGTATATTCTTCCAATCCTTTTTTTCCCTCTTACTGAGCATCTGCATGGACATACTAAAACAGTAAAGAAAACCAGGAAAACTTTCTTCCCTCTGTTTATTAGCTTACATATAATCAAGCAGATCTGTGATCATGCAAAGGTAAGTAATACTGTTTTGTTGCTTTGCAGTATCATTATAAGCACATGAATAAACACGCATATTTGATGCACAGCAAACTCAAGTCATTCTCCCTCTTGCTGTTCAAATCACCACTGGAGGCTACTTAGGTTGGCTTTTAAATCTTTTTGCATGAGCCCTTTACTCTTTACTTTTTGAAAAGGAAAGCTGTTTTGAGTTGACCCTGTTCTAAGCTTGCTGCAGATCGGAAACTATCCATTTCTTTAAGAGTCCTGGTTCCTGGTGGTGGGAAATGTTAGAGACTACAGCTGCTTCTGATGATGAAGGATGGCCACTGCTTCTGGGTCAGGTATTATTTCTCATCATTTTCAGTGTGTTAATCTGGTGCTAAGGTTTGGCCTACTCTATATTAGCTGTATATTACTGTATGTTAAAGGCCTGGTAATCAGGCTGACTTAACTGGGAGTAGGAGAACCTTTAAGAGTTGGAGGCTATAGGGAGGCTCTAGGTCATTAAAGACATGCCCACCAGGGGATTTGGAGACCCTGGTCCATCTAGTATTATTCTTCTTGCTTCTTGGCCATTAGGTGGCAGCTTGCTCCATTTTGCCAGGCCCACAATTGCCATCCCACATTGACTGGAACTTTCAAAATCACAAACTTAAACAACCCTTTTGCAGGGATTTTATTATAAGAGAAAACTGACGAATAAGCTGTTAGAAATGTATATATTATTTATATGTACACATTTAAAGATAAATTATACCATAAGCTTATAATGATAGTTTAATTCAAAGCCGACTTTCAAGATTTTAGCTTAATTTTGTTGATCTTATACACATATTTTATTTGGCCCACACTAGAAATCAGTGAAAACAGCATAATTATTAGTCTGCTTTACCCCAGTTCAAGAATAGTAGTCTTAAAATAGTGCTGCAATATTTAAAAGGTGTTAAGAGTTATGAGGTTCTAGGTAACAGGAGTATTTATTCCACTAAGGATATTTAATTAAATTTCAGATTTAAAGACACATGGCATAGTTTCTGTCTTTGTGGTGATACCACCTAATAGAAAACATTCAGATTAACTTACTTTATTATAAATATTTGGTATTACTTAAAAATTAAATATAGTTTTATAATCACATAAAATACTTACAGGGTTATAAAGTCAAATTTATACACCTTGTATGTTGAATATAATGTTTCTCTCCCTATTCATAGGTGATTTAAATATGCCTCCCTCTTGTACTGTATAAATGTGTATATTATTCAAAATATTTAAAACTGCTCCTTAAACAAATGCAGACATATTTTTAAGAAAATAAAAGTTATTTTCTTAAAAATAAGATAGCCGGGGCTGGAGAGATGGCTCAGAGGTTAAGAGCACTGACTGTTCTTCCAGAGGTCCTGAGTTCAATTCCCAGCAGCCACATGATGGTGTACAACCATCTGTAATGAGATCTGGTGCCCTCTTCCGGCCTGCAGGGATGCAGGCAGAACACTGTATACATAATAAATAAATAAATAGATAAAATTTAAAAAAAATTCTTAAAAAAAAAAAGATAGCCATGCATCCAGGAGTTTAGTCCACAGTAGCACAAAGGCATATTTATTTAAAAACATATTTATGGGCCAGAAAAATGGTTCAGTGGGTATTAGGTGCCCACTGCCAAGTTTGATGATCTTGAATTAGTTCCCAGGACCAACACAGTAAAAGGAGAGAGCCAACTCCTGCAAATTATCCTGTTACTTCCATATACAAAAATAAATAAATACAATGTAATAAAAATCATAAAAAGTATTTTAAGTGTGGTGCAGTACAAGAGTGTGTGAATGTACTATGGATATATAATCCAGTGCTTTCCAGAGCACCTGGGTCAAAGGACAAGGATTTCTACTATTTCCAATTTGCATAAATATTTTTATAAAATATAACGAATATTATTTACTAGAACACAAAGATACAAAACACAGGCCAATAATCCTTTTTATAACTGGACATAAATTTGTGTTTCAATAAGAAACTGAGTTATGGAGCTGGAGAGATGGCTCAGAGGTTCAGAGAAAATACTCCTGTTCTAGAGGACCTGAGTTTGGTTCTTGGCACCCTCACTGGGTGGCTTACAATTGCCTGTAACTCCAGCGACATCTGACGTCTTCAGGCTCTGCATGCACACACACAAATAATAATAACCCTCAAAAATTTAGAGTTATTATTACAAAAAGCTGAGCCAGTATTACAAGACAGGACATACTTAGCAGTAGCAATCTGTAAAAGGACAAATTAGAGCATGGGAACTGAAACCACACTTGCTAATGCGTATTTCATTTGGGGGAATTTGGTGGGTGAGAACAGAGAGAGCAACCAGGAAGCACCTCTCTATTGGCCATCTTCATAAGAAGACTGCACCTGTCACTCTGAACTGTAGCTCAGTGGTAGAACTCTTGCCTATCATGTATGCGGTCCTGGTTCAGATACCAGGATCATATAACAAACGAAACAAAAATGCACACATTTGTAATTATCTTTGTAAGAAATTCTGACTTCACATGATACAGGACAGAGAAAGTACTTTCTATGTAGATTCTGTTCAAAGGATTCTTCAAGTAGACATCTAGTCCAAGTTAAAAACAACTCGCCTTTTAGCTAAAGTATCTGTTGCTTGTGATAAGGGTGTTTAAGAGTCTCTGCCAGTGGTGGTTCTTTATTACTATCATGCACCTGTGGAAAGCAGGCTATCAGATCATTTGTTTATCCCTTATCAGTCATGAACAAACTAATTTCAAAAGAAAACCAACTTGCTTGGCAGGTTTATATGAGACCAGAGTTGACTGGATTCTAACATAAAACAATCATCAAGTCATAGGTCTTGTTAGTCCTTTTTATACAAATGCTTTTCAAAGTGCACATCTACCAATTGCAAAACAGTAATTACAATGCAAACAACAAGGAAGAAAACTAACATTTAGGTGCGTAAGTGTAAGAGTGAATGAGAAGAACCACAGCTCACCTTAGACTCTGGAATTTAAGAAATTCTTTTTCTTGTGTATTGAGTCAGGTTTTCCACATTATCTTGAAAAGTTCATCTTTTTCTAAACCCCACATTCTCTTTTAGTGTTTGTTTTACCATGGAATTAACATTTTGAATTGTACTATATTTAACCCATTTGCCCCCTTTGGCTGTCAATTCAGTGCCTTAAATTTAAAGGTATTTTACTAGGTTTTTATTGTCTGAAACAGACAATTTATTGGTGCTGAAGATTGAGCTGAGGGCCTTGAGAATGCTAAGCGTAGGCTCTACCACTGAGCCACACACCCAGGCCCTATCTTAATTAGTGAGAATCTTTCTACGCATTTGGAATGGAGGGCTTCACAGGAAACAAGTTTGCCAAGAAGGAGTAATGCCACCATGTTTATTATAACCGTTATCCTTTTTTTTTTTTAAATAAAACTCCTACTTACTTAAATTGTCTTCGCTTCCTAAATAAGACTAAAGCTTATGGCAATTAGAATCTATTTATTTTTTGCCCTTTACTTATGTACATGCAAGTAGTAATTAGGTACTTATTTGACTGAGATTAATTTGCTCATATATACCTTCTTATACAATTACACAAAGTAATTTATAAGCCACACCTTACATCTGTAAAGCAGATTAAATTCTGTCTACTTCTGAGAATGACAATCACCTGCCACGGGTATTATATTTTAATCAGATATTAAGTTAGCACAAGTTCACTGTTATTTTGGGAAGTGTTCTCTGGCTAATAGAAAATGTTCAAATAGGACTGGGATGTAGCTCAGTATTTGCCTCATATGGGTGAGGTTGTGGGTCCAATCCCCAGTATTATAAAGAAACAACGAAACAAAATTGTCAAGTCTGTTGCTCAACCTGGGTATTAAGTTTCTGTTTGCAAAGTGCAGATGATAACATCTGCCTCACAGACACACTGTGAAAACTGCACAAGAGCATGTATGTGTGGGAGGCACACAGCACCAGGGCTGCTACAGACTCTGGAAACAGTACACCCCCCTCCCCCAGAGCCCCCCTCAACCCTGGGTCTTCGGAAGCTCACTATAGCCGGGCAGGTATTTCAGTACAACCACTTTACTAAGCTTTCCCTGGTTTGGGGTTAACTCTGTGGAGAGCATGTACTTAACATGCATGGGCTGCTGGATTTGGTCCCTCACCCGTGCCTCCCTCCTCTGTCTCTCTCTTCCCCTCCCCTCCTTCCAGCCATCAACTTCACTTAGTGAAACCACCACTGCCCGTATTTTGCTCATCAAAAGAAGCAGCCATTTGTTTACCAGAAGTCTCCTCAAACTAATATAGAATCACACTAACTTCTAATGCCTGTGTGCATACCACATGCCACACAACAGGTCATATATATGGGTAGTGCTTTCTGAACTGCCATAATAATTTGTCAGCGTTACACATTCATGTTATATTTGTATATCATTTTGTCAGTTACTTATAAATTTATGTGCCTTATCCAAAACAGTCTAGTACATTGCTAACACTATTAGAAGCACAATATTAAGCATAATTTTATTAGCTTTACATATCTCATGCAGGAATATATTCTATAAACTCAATAAGTAAGGTGCTGAATAATTAAAAATGATATAAAATATTCATATGAAGACAATACATGTTAGTGTCCATATGATTTGTATAATGAGGCAGAGTTTAAATAAAGTTAAATATTGATTAAGTGATATATGCATTTATTTTTTTAAACTGAACCTGTGTAAGTTTTAATTAAAAAATAAAGAAGCAAGGACTTATTAAAAGTATTTAGTTCATTCTATAAACTTTGACTGCATTCCAGTAAGCCAAGGAACATGACTTGCTTTTACCTGTTTTTCAACAAAGCTGTCAGACTCTCGGAATTGAGCTGCTGCATTAAGGCCTCTCGTAGCGTGGGCAGCATGGACAGCACTGTAACACACATAGAAAACAGAGACACTCACAAACCACACGAACACACTCACTGAGATACTCATACGCTTTATTTAGGCTATATGATAATAGCAGCAACTAGAAGAGTTGAGAGAAACTGTCCAGCCTACAGAATTCCAACTAATTATATAAAACTAATACATGCATTTACTTATGTTACCACAACAACATTTTATCATAATCAGAGCAATGTAAACAAGAACATGCAGGAAACAGGAAGGAAAGAACTTTCCCAACTGTCAACAGTGGGGATGTCTGGATGATGGTCTACAGATAGCTCCTTTTCCTTCTTTTCTATATGCTCCTAATTTTTCAATGTAAATTTATTTCTGTTTTAATGAAAATGACCAAAGTCAATATTATTATATTCATATCTTTTGTTTCAGATTTCTAATTCTAGAAAAATATTACTTATTAAATACCATAGGACTATATTTACTATAATATATACAAAGGTGCACTCATCTAAGAATCGAGTACTCCTATGTTTGCAGTGTTCTTAGTCAACGAGTATTCAGATGGGAATTCCTCTACCAGGGAACTGGGACTTACTGGCTCCTGTTAACTTGTCAAACTTTCTTAAAATGGTGACGAGTAGTCTCAGGCTTTTATTTTTTTAGACTTGGTCTCACTATAGCTGTCCTGGAACATGACCAGGCTGGCCTTGAACCCATAAAGAACTGTTTGCCTCTGCCCCCTGAATATTGGGATTAAAAGTGTGCACCACCATGCCTGGCTCGAGCTCTTCTTACCTCAATTTCTTCCTTTCACAAGTGTCAGAGAGCTTCCTTAACTATTCCTGCTGCCTCTCTATTATTCTTTACAGGCATTTCCCCAAGAAAGTGCTCACACATTCCATTGGATTCTGGGAGGCTCAATCTGACATAGGATCTTGTTAAGCTGAGGTGTATTTTGAGATCCCAAGAGTGACCATTTTATGAAAACTTGCATAATAATCTCAAACAGACTATTAATATTCTCTAAAAGCTCACTGAAATGTCCTTAGTAGCACCAGCAAGTTCATAGCAATCTGCGAGCTCATAATTTGCTGAGGGTTCATGTGCCAAGCACTTTATGTGCATTATCTCGTCATCTCCTCACAAAGCAGTTTTCTTTTTAAAGCAGAGACTTGCTCTATGGCCTTGGCTGG
The DNA here is from genome assembly GCA_902168405.1 of Peromyscus aztecus. Taxonomy (NCBI): domain Eukaryota; kingdom Metazoa; phylum Chordata; class Mammalia; order Rodentia; family Cricetidae; genus Peromyscus; species Peromyscus aztecus. The sequence continues at coordinate 37,825 of CABHPQ010154959.1, forward strand.
CCTAGAACTTACTATGTAGACCAGGTTGTCCTCCAACTTGAAACAATCCTCCTGCCTCAGTAGCCAAGGGCTAGGATGTGGATCAAATTCAGAGCATCATGCACATGAGGAAAGCACTTTCACCAACTGAGATACATACCTGGTCACTTCACAAACCATTTCTGAAGTAAGTTTTATGATTGTGATTTTTACAGGAAAGAGCTGATGTTTAGTTCAAGGAACACAGATAATACAAAGCAAACTGGAAACTAGACCAGCTCAGTCTCTCCCTGGTGCCTCTATTGTCTTCGCTGTGCACGTCAGAGCCGTCATTACAGACAGTATTTCTGACTAGGGTTTCACAGAATGGAAGCATACAGCTAGATGTGATTACTTCAGCTATAAACTCACACTCGGCTGTGAACTTATCTCTTCTTTTTGATCTTAGCTTCTCTATCTGTGAAATGAGGCAAGTCCATTCAAATCTACAGAAAAATTCTACATGTAAGCTGAACAAGAAGCATTTAGCTTTGTAAATTCTTTCTAAATTAATTATCCTTGAAGGAAATGTTAGAGAAAAAAAAAAGAGCTTTAAACACTGAAAAGAATAGGCTTGACATATAACTGAGAAACTTCTGTTTCAAGGCCTTACACCAGTTAGAACCTAACTTCTTACTCTCTCCAAATATGAGCAGGCTGGCTTTATTGTAGCATTTCCCCCAGCAGGTTTCTGGCTCTGGTAGTTACATTATTATCATTAATTAAGTGACTGAGCAGACGCTATTGTGTAATATTACATCCTGCAGTGTCCTGCTGCAAATGTAACAGACTTCTGACTCCTTGCTGGAGTCTACAAGCCCACATGGGCCAACCTCGGCAGCTTTGTCTCCTAGCGCTCATCCATGTCTCTCTAGCTCCAGTGCTTGGGTGCTGTTTCTCCAACGTCACAAGCATGTTCTCATCTCGGGCATTTGCTCTCTATTGTACTGCAAGGCTTCTCTAGACATGCCACCTGGTCAGAGGCATGAGCCCCAGACCACACTCTCCAGAGGGGTGTCCACTCCTCACAGCTCTCCTTCCCTTACAGGACCCACCACTACCTAAGGTTATTTATGTGCTGCTCATCATCTTTTCACCAGAACATACACCTTAGAGGTCAGGGAGTTTACTTTGTTTATTGCCTCCTTCCTCGGTGGTAGGCACTGCAAATATCCGCAGAATGAATAAATAAAAGGAGGATTTATACTGTTTTAAAAAGTCACATTGAAATTATATGTTTCTGTTAATAGGCATATTGGGTAGAGTTAGCATCCTTTCTTTGTCTTTTCCATAACTTGAGGCCTGAAAACACGTGAATCAATACAAACCAACAAGCACTTTTACACACAAATACATACACCTCTCTGCTTACCCGTCATGTTGCAAGTCCTCTGGTTACTTTCAAAATGGTACTGTCGCCGAGCTTGGGCAATGTATTCTGCAGCTTCTCTTTCTTGTATTTCTCTAATTTTTTTCTGTCCATATTTTCCCAGGATATATACTCCTAAAATTATTAAAAAACATACTAGCATATCAATTAAAGTACTAAAAATCCCAACCAATATATTAAAATTATGAGGTTTATATTAGAGATAAGGTGAGAATTACAGCTTCTAAAAAATCTTTATTAAAGAATTAAAAAGGAAAAGAGAGAGTATATTTTACTTTCTTACTTATTTTACATGTATACAATGTATTTTAATATGGCCAACAACAAAAGAAGAGATTGGCAGAAAAGAAGCAGAAAGGCATTGAGTTTGTAAAGTCTGGCAGCATCTTTAATAGTTAACTGGAGAGATTCTAAATGTCCAGCAACAGAGAATTATTTAAATAAATTATGATCAGTCCACATAATGGTATCTTATGTAGCTATTAAAAACCACATTTCTAAATAGTTAATGACTCAAGGAAATATCTACCTTATACTATTAGGTGATAAAAGAACATCCAGGAAGTTTGTATTATAATGGAAAAGAAACAGAAAAGTATGTGGATTTAACTTCTAAAGTAAAATAAACTGATAATTATGATTTCCCACTTTTCTTTGTCTTTCTATATTTTCCACATTTTCTTCAATGAACACATAACTTTATAAATCTCTATAATAAATGATTTAAAGGAATGAAAGAAAGGCATTTAGTCAGGAAGACATGTATTTATCCACCCATGTATTAGAACAAATCTGAGGGAAAAAAAGTGGATATAATTGACATCATCTAAAAACTGATCAACTGAAAAAGAGCAGGAGGAGGACAGCGTCAGAACCCAACAGTACAGACACATGGCAGTGCCCTGCAGTCTGCAGTCTGCAGCACACTCCAACATAGACGATACAATATAAATGGGTACATTTTTGCCTATATTCAGGATGAGCGGCCATCAGTTTTCTTAACTGGGAATATGACGAACACCCAATGATAACATTTGATCAAGATATACTGCAATTCCACATATGTATAAACACATTGAGATCACAGTCACTACTACCCTGTTACCCACTCTTATTTCCCTTCCACTCTTGCTGACCATGTATTTTCCCTAAGCAGTCCCCCATACCAGATGGTTTGTTTTAACCAACCATCCCTGATGAGCATCAAGCGTTTTACTAAGCAGTACCATGAATAGCAGAACTGGATTTTCACGGAAGAAATCAGTAAATGGTCAAGACACTGGATTAGCTGAAGCATTTTAGAACCATGTCTATGGACATGAATCTGTAGCTCTAACAAGGCCTTTCTCCCCAGGGATGGCTTAACCTGGAACCCAGAAAGGTCTTCTGAGTCAAATGGGTTACAGCAACAACAGTGTTACCTTTGTTTCAGGTACGTGATTGTGTCACAGTGCCAAAGAAGAACAGAATTCAACAAGCTCATAGAGCAGGCTGGGTCACTGTCTCATCTTTGTTTGCTAAGAGGCACCTCTGTGTGCTCGAACTTGATTTCATTATAACCTGGCAGCAAGGGTAAAGGGAACCAACTATTTCTCATTTATCTCCACTGTATGGAGCTCACAGTATTCACCAAAAGGGCCTCGACAATTATGTATGACCTAAGTAACTAGATTTGGTGTGTTTCTCACAACCAGGAAC
>CABHPQ010154961.1:11040-40588 GCA_902168405.1 Peromyscus aztecus
GGTAGCCTCCCTGGTGTTGTGAGTAGCTGTCCAGTCATCCTTGTTCCGCCACTAGTATTCTCCTATGAGTGGGTGCATACCATATTTGTCTTTCTGAGTTTGGGTTACCTCACTCAGGAGGATTTTCTCTAGATCCCTCCATTTGCCTGCAAACCTCATGATGTCGTTGTTTTTCTCTGCTGAGTAGTATTCCATTGTATATATGTACCACAGTTTATTTATCCATTCTTCGGTTGAAGGGCATCTAGGTTGTTTCCAGGCTCTGTCATCGCCTCTTCTTGAATTGTGTTTTGTGTGGCTCCAATGGCAAGATGATGCTGGTATCAATCAGTGAATTTGGAAGTGTTACTATGTGAGGGATTACTTCCTTTTAGTCTAAAATGCATGCTCCATGCAAAAGGATTAGTCATACCCCATAGCTGTGTCCATTTAAGACATCATTTTGTCCTATGATGTGTCAAATTCCTAAGGTTTTCTAAGAACTCAGAATCAATGTGTTTATTAAATAAATGAATTACTAGATCTAGTACTTAAGTGTAGAAAGTATAAACTGTATGAAATTGACATATACCAACAACAGTATGACAGCACCGATGCTGATGTTTGTGATAGAGTTTAGGCAGGTCTATGTACATTTGGTATTTATACAGGCCTGGTTCTTGTTTTGTTTTGTTTTATCCTGGCATGATCAGACACCTGACGTCCTGGGAATTGAATCCGTGTCTTCTGGAACATCAGTCAGTGCTCTTAACTGCTGAGCCATCTCTCTCCTCTCATGAAGGCCTATTTATTGACAATACCTCTCTATGTATTATCACCTGAAACACCATGGCTTATGCTCGCTGTTCTGCTAGAACGACATGCCTAGTGGGAGAACAGAGAGCCTGAAATGATATGCATGTATTAGTAAAGACTAGTTATTGCATTTAGCTCTCTATTACTTTCATGGTAATGGATAATCAACTTAATGAGAGAGGATGTTTATTTTGGCACACACATTAAGTTTCCAGTTCTCAATTAGGCAGGTTTGTTGCCTTTAGGGCTCTAGGGACTATTTCAATTGTCAATAAAAGGGAGTATATGGTAGACCATACATCTTCCACCTCGTGGTCAGGGAGAAAGGAAAAGAAGAGGAAGAGCCTGGGATCCCAAAATCTCCTTGAAGATCATGCCCCTGACACATAAGACCTTCTCTGGTTCACACCTCTGAAATGTATCGTTCCTTCCCAATAAAACCCTACCAGGGTCTAAGCCTTTCCTGTGCTGAATTGTTTGGAGGACAACAAGGGTTCAAACTCTAACATTCGTTAATCAATACTACAGTTATCATTCTGCTATTGTGAAGCTCAGAAACAGCATATGTATTTTTATTTAAAAAAAAACATGTAACAAATGTGGGAAGAGGATTCATTTATTCAACCTGTATTTATTTTGAACACCTTTTCTATGACAAACACAAAGCTCAACCCAGGATATGTGAAGATAAGTATGGCCCAGTCCCCCTTGAAGGAATATTAGTCTAATAGATGAAGCAGAAAGGTTCAGAAACAGCACACTGCTACTCACACACTGGGAGATGGATGGGTAGAAGGCACCAAGTAAGAAGTACTCAGCTCTATGTCGAAAGTGCACAGAATATTTCAAAGAGGAGGTGACACTTGTGCCAAGTCTTGAAATCCAAGCAGAAGTTTCAGCTAGACGGGAAAGGGAGGATATTTTGGTAGAACAAACTTCACGTTCACACAGAGCTGTGGAATGCAGTGTACTAGGAGAACTGTGTCTATTTCAGTAGAGCTGGCAGCAGGCACGTAAGGTTTGAAGAAGCAGTAGTCCCTGAAGCTGCTTCCGATGGCATGCGTACCTACCTCTTACTTCACTGCAGGGGATCCAGTCCAAAGCCACCGTTCATTCTTGTAGTCATGCATAATGCAGAGCAGTAAATGATCATATTCATAAGTAGCTTGAGGAAACTTTATTAAGCATTTTGTGTATGGCATCTGCACCTCTGCAATGTGTTACCGGGTGCAAAACAAATGATTTGTTTATAAACAGTAAATATTTTGAGATCATTTGTATCCAATGGCTACTTAATCTTGTATTATATTTATAACTGTTGAAAAATATTATTTTCCACAAATAAGGGAAATTGAGCTAGATCCTAATTAAAATGTAGGTGCTGTTAAGGACAAGTTGTGTTACTAGATCGTTAAAGGTTTGGCTAGCCGAGAGAAATGAACGAATAATGACAAAACCAGTATCTTTGACAGAAAAAATCGTATCATCATAGATGCAGCTGAAGCATTAAAAATACTGATCTTTGCTTTAGAAAGTGATATTTAGTGCTCTGTGAGGGACACTGATTTCAGCTGCAGGGATCTGGATGGAAATAAGGTAAATCACTTTGCTAGATATATGGAAACTTTATAATGTGGATTATGTCCATAGACTGAAATATCAGTGAATACCACTATTTTCCACACTAAATCTCCGTATCAGACTTAAAAATGAGAGAGAGAACTTACTGGTAAAGCATGAGCATCTGAACAAATCATGTATAAGTCTTTAAATAAGTCTTTAAACATGTCATTGCTTTAAAGAACAAGACCATTGACTCTTCTACTGACCTACAAGCTGTTCAAAAGCAGTAGGTTTATTTAAATCCATATATTATAAAGTAAATGGAATGCTTTGGGTTCCAGCTGATCCCCAATACAAATCTTTAGAAGAAAACATTATTGTAATATTAAGATGTAATGTTTAATATTATTTCACAAATTATGAACTAGTTTCCAGTAAAGAAATGATAAGCAAATATTTCAAGCAATGTGTTATTAGTCATCCCCTCAGCAACAAGAAAGCATTTGTTTAACACTCACTGTAATTTGGAGCAAAACTTAAAATCTTCCTGGATTAAAGTAAACAAAAATATAAATATAAGCTAATGCTAATCCTATAATAAAAAGCCCATAAATATAATAAATAATAATTTTACCAGATCCTGACTTCTGTGGGAGATAATGACCTTTTTGGATACACTAAATAAATTCCCGAATAAACAGTAGATGGGGTGGAATTGTCTCACAGAAACACTCCAGGCACGTGTGCTGTTTTTTAAATCAACGTCAGTGATTAAATTAAAATAGAAAGGCAAGGATGTGGTGCCATAGATTAGGAAATGAAGTTACAGATCATGCACAAGTGGAAGCGAGTAGGGTGGAGGGCAGGAAGGGAAAGAAAAGAAAGGAGGAAATGACACTCTACATTGTAGGTACCTTATCAGTGCCAGCAAAAGCCTAAAGCACTTTTTATGAATAGCATGGGCTTTGGAATAGTCTTCATGTTTCACTTCTGTTTTTCTCATTGACAGTGTCAACAGTGTAGTATTAGTGAACTCCTGAGTTGAATTTAAACAGAATGGTGGGAAGCAGAGCAAGACAATTTAAAAGTTAGGTATAGCTTTACAGAAGTAAAATCACTAAGTTCTTCCCTGGTTCTTAAGGAGAAACAGAGCTAAAAGGAGTCATGACAATCGTTCTGGCTCCCAGTTAGAAAGATTGATTGGTATTAAAATATGTTTAGGGATCAATGCCACATGTTGTGCTGAGCTTTGGAATCTTGTCTAGAAGTGACCAGAAAGGCTGATGGCCCACTCAGTGAGAGCTCAGGGACATCACTTCATACAGCACCCTCTACCCAAGCAGAGACACTTTTTTTTGTTGTTGTTGTTTTCAAGGAATTCATTTTGTTTATGGAGGAACACATACATTTCTATCAGGATTCAAAAATATTGTTTTTATTAATAAACACATATCTAGTTTGTGGACATATATGAACCTGTCCATTGTTGAAGCGGATCAGGAACTAGACTTGAAAGTTTCTTATTTCCAGACGTACTGAAAAACACTTTGAATTAGACTGTTATTATAAAGCCATCCTGAGGATCTCTTAGGTTGGTGTGATTATTTTCGGTCCTTGCTCTGAAAGGAGAGATTCCCCCCACCCTTTTTTTCTGTTGTATTTCTTTCTTTCAGATGCTGGCCCAAAGCCCAATATGCTTTCTCTGCTACCTTGGGCTTTTTTCACTCTTTCGCTAAAGCCCTCTCCCTTGTCAGGTGGCTGCTTACAAATGTCATGATTTTCTCTATATCACTCCTTTGGGCAGCTGTGCTGATTAAAGCTTCCCTGCCTGGGGTTTGTTTTGATTTTAAGCACTAATCAAGTCACACACAAATTTTATGAAAAGAAGATTAGGAGGAGGAGATGGAGGACGAAGATGTTCATTAAGGACCGAGACATAAGAGAACACAGATTTAAAATATATAAAAATGGATACATAATCATTGCACATATTTTTAGGAATATTGAGATATATTAATCTATGTGTATACTATGTAATAATCCAATTAGGGTCATTGGCACACATCACTTTAAACATTTATCTTTTATTTCTTGGGGATATTAAGAAGCTTTTGAGCTACATGTTTGGAAATATACAGGTCAGTATTGTCAATCATTGGTACCTGAGTGACCATGCTGTGGAGTATTAGAAGTTATTCCTTCACATCTAAGCTTCTGAAAGTCATTATCCATTGTCTTTAGACCTTCCCATCACACTTTTACTACCTCTTAAATATTTAGATTTTCTACTTCTAAGAGATCAATTCTTTTTGCTTTCACATGTGAATAAGGGCACAGTGTATTTGTTGTATTGTGTCTGGCTTATTGCACTTAACATAATGCATAACATAACATTTGTATTGCCACAAATTACAGGACTTAATCTTAATGGTAAACAAGATTCTACTGTGAATATGTGTCATGTTTTCTTTTTCTGACACTTAGGTTGGCTGTGTATCTTGACTGTTCTGAGTAATGTTACAATGGGAATTCAACATTTCTCCGTCCTGTGTTTACTTTTCTTTGGGTGTTATAGTAGCAGCAGAACTGCTTGGTCACATGGTGGCTGTTGTGTCAGTGTTTTGAGGAATGTCCATTATGTTCTCCACAATGATTTTAATAATTTGCATTTCTACTTAAGAATTAATTATTCAAAAAAGCCAAATTTAGATACCTATACATAGCAAAAGTGGTTATGCAGTTGGATATTTAAGAAAAATAATTGAGTAGCATTTATGTGTGTGGATGAGATAGTTACATTATTTTTCTTTTTAATATGGAGAGTTTACCTATTACACTGCATGTCTGTGGTAATTCACTTTTGGAATCACTGAAATAAATGTTCTGCCCACAGGGTTACATAAGGGGGGGAAACACAATAAGGAAATTAGAATTTCATAATATCACTATGAATACTAGCAACAGATGCAGAACACTTTCAGGTTTTCTATAAAAAACAGACTTTTTTTCCATCCAAGAAAGCAGACTTTTACTACATCCCTAAAAAAATGTTTTAAATAGTAGGGGTTTTAGGAAACATGGCAGGTGTTCTGTCTTGGGAATCAAAAATTTGGCTAAGATTCCATCCAGAAAGCAAAGGTTTTACCCATCTGATTTGTCAAGGGAAAAAATAGCAATCTAGATTATAGATAACACAATTACTACACAGAAAAAAAATCATTTTGCTTCTTTCCTTTGAAACAGCAAATGCTTGCAGGCAAGCTCGTTTTTAAAAGTTGTTTACAGTCATCTTCCTCCTTTATTCTGGGCATTCTTGCTTTGGAATGTCACCTCTGGTATTATGCTTATCATTACAGCAGATGAGATGGACCCTTCTTTCTGCTCTGTGCATCTTTTCCAGAATTTCCTATTATCAATAGCTCTAGATATTGATCGTTTCCTATCATCCTATAGCTATGTTCTACTAAATAAAGACAGCACCCTCAAACTCCTTACTCCAACAAGAACTGACTCTGTCACTTTTCTCACAGGCCTCTAGCAATATTCTTCCACTTACATGAAACATTTTTTTTTTTTTTTTAGTTTTTATGCCTTTGCTGTCACACCCTTACACAATTCACAAGTCCTTCTCTCTTGGTGACACCCACTTTGATGCTTCCTTTTCTAGCTAAAAGACTCTTAATTTTTATTACCCAAACAAAGTCTTGACCTCATTGACCTAGCCAGCCAAACTCAGAATTTCTTGCTCTGAATCTTGTTACTACTGCCTTTATGCCTTTCCTTTTAAATATTACATTCATTTATTGTTTTATTAATAAATTTATTATTGATTTTAGCATGTGTGTTTATATATATTTGGATATACTAGCTCCACAGCATATATGTGGAAGTCAGGGAAAAAGTTGGGGCAGTCCATTCTCTCCTTTCACTTTTTGAATCCTGAGGATAAAATGCAGGTCATCAGGCTTTGCAATGGGTACATTTACACACTGATCCCTCATGCAACAAGCCCCTTACACCTTTAAAATGCCACCACAATTATTCCCTCAGCTGATTCTCAAAACTTAAGTCTGTGCCTTGTTAACATTAGAGAATAAAAGACATAATGTGCTCCTGTCCCATGTGTCTTACAGCCGATCAGATGTGCATAGATAAAAATGATGATGTGTAAGAGAAAGAAATAATGTTCGCAAAATTGCAGAATTCAGAAAGCTCTTCAAAGAAAAGAGGAGCAAGAGTTGAGGGCTCAATAATGTGAAGGCTGGAAGAGGGGCTGCTGTGGAGGTCAGGGGAGATTCTGCAGAGAGGATGATATCTAAGAGACTTAACAGGTGTTACAGGTAGAAGTCTTGCTGACAAGTCAGGAGAGTGTTAAAGGCAACACTCAAAAACATACAGACAATGGAGGTGTGAAGAGAAAGGAGAGGAAAGGGAGGAATGGTAAAGAGTCAGCATTGTCTCCTAAGCTGTAATAACACCTCTTTTACTGGAATGATACAGTCTTAGAGGAGAGAATAAAAACTTCTCCTATTTTCAAGAGACTGCCATGGTTTACAATTATTAATGTTTAGATAATGGTTTTAATTAGTATCCTTGAATTGTCTCTCTTAATGAGTATTCCACAACTTTTGGGAGGTATGTTCCACAATTTTATTTCCAGCAGAGAACAACACAGTGGGATGCTCTTTTCCATCTCAGTAAATAACTCAGAAAACAGACCAAAATGTGTAACTTAATCCAGGAGAGCATGCAGGCAGACACGGTGCTTGAGAAGGAGCTGAGAGTTCTACATCTCGATCCACAGGCAACAGGAAGTGAACTGGACATAGCTTGAGCATTTGAGACCTCAAAGCCTGCCCCCACAGTGACAAGTTTCCTGCAACAAAGCCATACACACTCCAACAAGGCCACACCTCCTGATAGTGCCACTACCTATAGACCAAGCATTCAAACACATGAGTCTATGGGGTCATATCTATTCAAACTACCACAACATTTTAGCAGAACCAAAAGATGGATGTGGATACAATATGAGCTGGAAGGCATTTACTGGAATGCATCTGAATACAGCTTTGTAGTCAGCCTAGAGGTTCTGTGTTTGGTAGCCTTGTGACATGAAAAGTTCTAGGTTTTCTAAAATATCCTGTCTTTTCAATTATAACATGTATTGTAAATTGCAAGTTTTTTGAATTAAATCAGATTATCCACGTAAATTCTTTATTGGAAATAGGTACGTACTAAAACCACCAAAAATTATTTATTGCTGGAAACTTGACACATATGGTGGGAAGTCAAATAGTAATTTTTATTATTTTATTTTATGTGTATGGATTTTTGCCTGCATGTATGTCTGTATACCTCTTGGAGCATCCAGAAGAGGGTATCAGATCTTATGGAACTGTAGTTAACAGATAGTTGTGTGCCACTAAATAGGTGCTAGGATTTGAATGCAGATCTTCTGGAAGAGCAGCCAGGGGACTTAACTGCTGAGCCATCTCTCTAGATCCAAAATAATACTTTAAATGCTATAATATTTGAAATAAAAACCTACACATTCAGCAAATACTCTCTCGTGTAGAAAGAGAAAATCTATTGAAGGTTTTCTTGGAGAGTAACCTATTTTACTTTTTTGAAAGACTCCCTTAATTTAGAAATTGAGCAATGCTTAGCATACAGAATTCTGGCATAGGTTGTCACTTCATGATAGAAACTCTACTCTCAAGGCATCATCGTGATATGCAAATTAAATTTTGGCAGGGTGGATCAATGTGAGGTAAACAGAAGAGGCCCATATCTGGTTAAAGAGAGATGGTGTTTCTTTGGATTCCAACCTTGAGCTTTGGTTTTTATTTTATAATATACCACTTCCTATATTTCCATGGTTTGTATGATTCACCTAGAGAGGTGGACTTTCCTTTTCCTCTGAGTTTTAGCTCTTAGCAACTGTCTTAAAATAAATCTATATGGATCAATACAACTTGAAGTGGGTGAATAACAGTTTTAATCATTTTGCACAAATTATTCTCTTTAAATATTATAAAGATTTACAAATAGTTGAATTATCAGGCTTTTCAAAATTATAGAGTTAAGGTGTGAAATAATACATACGAACTTCTCAATTAAAATTTACCTCAATTACATTTTCTGAAATTTTGATACTTTTTGAAAAATTTAGAGTTACCATATGTTTATATATAATATGAAAACGGAGAAAAGAAGCCATTTTCTCCTTTTGTTAAGAATAAATAGTATTACTGAACAGGAAGAAGACTGGTAGAATGAAGGAAATCATATTGGCTTTGGCTTGATATCAGAAAACTTTAACAAATAAACCAGATTTGGGGGCTGTATATTCTTTCCCTTCAAGATGGAAGCATTATGGTGTTAACTAAGAACTACGGTTTGTTATTTTGGTATTTTATGGCTTCTGCTATCATGTGTTGGCATAAGCTACATCCCTCTTTGCATGGGGGCTATTGTTCAACTTTCACACAGATAAATGTGGATGGACTAAATTCTCTTAGGTCAGGCACAGGAACTGATAGTCCTTTTCTTTTCCTTACTTCCTTTCTTTCTTTTCTACAACAATGCTGGATGATAGGACTCAGTCCTTGAATTTACAATTTTGGCCATTTGTTGTTATACTGCTTGTTTTGTTTAAAGGAAATGGTCTCTTGGTTGTAATTATACATCTTTGATAACCACATTTGTTACAAAAGAAAATATACTTAATTGATGGGTTGTCAATAAATACATCAATTATGTGTGGTCTTTTCCATTTGAGAATTTTCATTTTCCAGTTGTCCAATTACTTAGATTTTTACAGAACATTTATATTTCTAGTTTGGGTTTAAAATGTTTATGTGATTTTAATAAACATATGTAATTTCTTTAAACTTCTCAGGCATATATTTAATAAAGATTATATATGACAGATCCACAAACAACATGATCTTAAATGGAGAAAAAAATTGGTGGGTGTCTGTTTTGTTTTTGAGACAGGGTCTCACTAGGTAGCTCTGGCTAGCCTCAAACTCACTATGTAGGCCAGGTTGGCCTAGAATTTACAGAGAAGCATCTTCTTCTTACTCCTGAGTGCTGTGTTAAAGGTATGCTCTACTAAACCCAGCTTTGAGAATATTCTGAAACCTACCTATCTCATTAAAATCAGCAAGGAGACAGAGTTGTCCACTGCTTTTATCCCTTCAGTATAGTGGTTGAAGCACTAACTAAAGCAAAGAGACAAGAGAAGAAAAATAATGGATACAAATACAAAAACAAGTCAAATTATCCATATTTCCATATTATTGAGATTATATATATCTATATACATATAATATATAAAATCTTTATATATAAAAAATATTACACATACACATATACAAAATCTCTTATCTATATAAGACTCTAGAAATTCCACTGAGAAACAAGAAATGATCAACATTTTTAGCAAAGTGGGAAGGTAAAAAAACAACTTACAAATATTAGAAGTTGCTGTGTATACCAATAACAAATATCCTGTGGAAGAGCTAAGAAACAATCCTATTCATACCAGCATCAACAATAAGGAGGAATAAACCTAACTACACAGTTTAACTTCTACAGTGAAAACTGTAAAATATACTAATATAAAATCCTTTGTAGCGTCTACAATTTAGTGTACAGATTTTTGTTTTTACTTTATAACATACATTTCACAAGGAGGAGCCATATACACCAATGAAATAAAGCCTATAAGTCCTTTGAGGGACTTTAGATGTCTTCCAAGATCCAAGAACACAGTCTCCTAGGTAGGCCTAGGTACAACTCACATATTAAATACAATTTTCTCTGCTACTCACCAATAATAAAGTTGTTCTAAAATTTTGGGAGAATAGGGTGGTCTGAAGGTGTCTCTCTACCCTTTTCAATAAATGTAGGGTTAGACTGAATACGTAAAATTACAAAAATACTACCCAAATTTGTAAATGTCCAGCAATTTATCTATTTGACTCTATCTTATCATCGAAGCTTTGTTTCAGCACTAACATTTTATGGCTTTCTGTCCCTAAGCAATTTGCTTACGACTTAATGCATTAGACCTTAATGAGTTTATTTTTACAATCACTAAAATGCTCTCTTCCCTTGAGCTAATTACTTAATTGATTATTTGAGAAAAACAGGGATTTTAAGATTAATTATATTTTTACTCACACTAATTTTCTTGTTGTTACTTGCATCTCATAAAGTATTAAATGTAGAAACATTCTCCACCCAAATTATATTACTAGCATTTGTCATTTCTAATTTTAATTGCTATTATGACTGAATATATCCCATGAAATAAGGATAATTAATCTTTATGAACACATTTCATTCCTCAACCTATAAAATCCTTACAGATTAATCATACTTTATCTTCTTTTTTTTTCTTTTGATTAAAATTTATTTCCTGTTAATCTTGTTGACTGCCTTTTTGGAAATGCTTTATACTTTTTCCCATTCTATTGTCTCTATAAAAATGTCTAGTTACATCTTAATACGACTTTTCCTGGTCCTTGGGTTTTCTTATCATAAAGCAAGCTACATTTTTACTGCCTAGATATGAAAAAAACCTCTCATTTTAAGCCAATACAATGTGGAAGGATTTTAAATATTTGTACTTCATGTCATCTTTACTTAATATAATCTCTACTTATTTTTCTTATTTGCATATCACTAGAGTGCCACATATAATATATTCATTTTCAAAAAAAAATATACTCTCATGACAACAGGACAACTCCTTAATAAGGTTATCTAAAATTCAAGCCAGCATTCTGACCTCTATCCTAAAACCCTTAAATATCAGTGGGATATTGATATGTTCTCATATCCATGGCCTATTTCAAGTACCATGTATTTATTATGTTCTTGAAATACAGAAACATGTCCATTAAGACAGTATTTTCTCATCCTATTTTATTGCTTAAGGAACTTAATCACAGAATATCTGAGACTTGATCAAATCAACAATAACACAAACAAACAAACAAACAAACAAAAAATTATAATGCAACTACTGGGGCCAGAAAGCTCATGAGAATTTATCTGTACAAAAATTCTCTCTTAATCAGACACAAAAAAATGATCAAGATTAGAGGATAATTTATAATTGAATTTCTGTTTCCTGCTTCATCTCCATTTCTAGCTGTTTTCTCCAGAACACATAATTTGAGGAAGAACATCTTGTCATTTTTTTCCAAAGAGAAAGAAAAATTTTATTGACTATTTTTTCATTTTATACATTGTTTTCTCTGCTAGAGAATCATATATCACATGCACTGGACCTTTCATTATAATGATTTAATAAAATATATAAACTTTCAGCACTTGTAGGATCTATTACTCATAAAATAATTCCTTAAGAGGTCTATATTTACTATTTTATACTGTACTTGTACAACTTTTTATTATTTTTTTAACAACATGCCCCACTCTTGTCCTATGAGGTACTTATTTAGTGATTGATTTTATACCCTATGTGTCATTTCTTTGCATTTCCAGCATCTCAATGTAATGAAAAGGCCAAAACAGGAGCTAACTGTTTATTTAATGAGTAAGTGAATGATATTTACATATTAGGATTCAACATTTTCCACTTACTTTAGCATTACTCTAATTAAAATGAAAGACTGCTGAATAATGAATACATGATTTACTGTTTATCGTGCTAAACGTGAATGAGAGTAACCATACATTAGCAAGAACAATATTAAGAAACAAGTTATAAACAAGTGAAGCTCTCAGCCTATGTGTTCCACCACCACTGCCAAGCAATTTCTTGTAAAATTCAGAATCACTCTTTTAAAAAACCTGACCTTCGTGTTAGTCTGGTGATATGTATGTTAAGTACTTGACTAATATAATATTAGTAGATTGATTACTTCTAAAGCACGTAATGCCAGGGAAAAAATGCTGGCACACTTAGCAATACTATTTTATACAATTTATACAAATACTCAGACTGGTAGAGTGTCTCTAATTAATGTGCCCTTTTGTGATCATGAATGCTTACGTTAATCTAAAAATTGTATCTTTAAATTAATAAATATGCTATTCCATATTAAAATTCTAGCATATATTTAAAAGTAATTCCTAAATAGTTTAATATTAAAAACAATTATTTGTGGTATTAGTGATAATTAAGTGATGTTTATTATTTAAAGGAACATATGATGTTGAGTGTATATATTTTACTTAGAATGAAACCTTTGATATCACTTAATACGACTTTGTATACAAGCACAAGTGATTCAGTGTCTGTTCCTTCTGTACTTACAAACAAAGCTAATATATTTTGTCTACTCAGGATATCAAGTCAAATTTGTGAACGGGATTTTTTTCATTTACAAAAAACGAAAATTGGAATCTTCAGATGAATTTATATGTTTTCTTCCCTGTCTTTCATCTCAACATCTTAAAGAAACATTCATGTCATGATGAAATACAAGGAAATTTATCTTTTTTCTATAGCCTATCTATAATTCATCTGTCATGTATCTATCAGTCTATCAGTCAATCAATCTATCTAGCATCTACACTGTATCTAACATCTTTTATCACCTAGCTCTCCATTTTTCAATCCACACTGAGAATATGATATAAGTCATGACATTTTATTCCTAAAATTGTTTGGGTTGCTGAAAGCATTAGAAAAGAATAATGTTTTATTGCAAATAAATACTGAAAAGTTGAGAAAAAGAGAGTTTAGTTTGTTCATTCAGGGTATTAGTAATGACTTAACAGCAGAAATAGTTGTGATTTTTAAAAAAGAATATGGATTTGACCTTGAATCCATTTTTTAAAATTAAAACAGTAGACTAGTTGATCCCACTCCATTTAAAAAGATTTATCTAGAGAGGGTTGTTGAAAGCCCAAGACAAAAAATTCCATTCATGAAACTTAAAAGGTCTTATTTTTTTTTAAATGCCACTGTTAAGCAGAGATTTAACCTTGATTAACTGGAAGGGAAACTTTTCCAATATGTTTTGCAAAAATTCTTTTTTTGTTCCTTGGGCATTCCTGTAAATAACCTCTTGAGTTTATCATTTCACTAAATGAAATTCTTCATGGAAATATTTTGAGTGAATATTTAAGCACTTGGAACTTTATTCGAATAAATAAATATGACAATAATGTTAAAAAGGATTATCAGATACTTTAAGTTATTTTAGTGCATATTTAAAAAATTTACCACTAGTGTTCCTGTCTTATCTGATTCCCTCATTAATCTGGGTAACTGTCTTCCCTGAAACAAACAGGTTCAAAAGGTCTATTTTGTGCAATTCAATATGTTCTAGAAAATAGAAGAGTACATGAACTTTTATCCCAAACTTCTTTGATGGCATTAATTCTTGTTTGTGTCTCTTTTATGATATGCAAATATAGCTCATGTTGCCATAGATAATCTGGAAATGAAGAAACGTAAACACAATTCATGTACAAAGCGTCTTATTCAAACATGAGGAATCTTACATCCATGGTTCAGATTCCATAATTTGGTATCATTTCTTTGATCATTTTTCTCTGTGAATACATCCATGTAAGAATGGTTAGCTTAAAATTGTCATGACTTAATAGATAGAACTTTTATCCATTTTTAACATTAAAATAATTTTGCAACCATTTTGTCATGTTCCTAAATATTTTTTAGCATTTTGTTTTGCAACAAGGGTCTGAGGGTCTCAGTATTCTACTGTTTTGTTATCAGATAGCTTATTCATCCAAACCCCAGAAAATAAAATGATTCTGGCTGCATATTGATAGCTTTCAGTGTATAATGACCTAAAAATGGGTGTTTCATGGAAAATAAAAGAAAAAAAATGAAGGTGAACAAAATTTGATGCTTATAGAAAGAATGATTACAGGGACATTCTTACTACTGAAAAGTAATAAAGTTATCTCTAAAAGCTAAGAAAATACCAAAGAAAAGTTAAATCATGCTGAAACATTTTAAATACCATATTCCGTAGGTCATTGAAAGATTTGAAGACCATCTGTCTATCTAAAATATATCTCGATATGATCTGGAAAGCATACCTAACTATCTACAAATTTGATTGTTATAAATGACTAACCACTAACCTATGTTTCTTGATTACCCTATATAGTTAATAATAATAGCTTTCAAAAACTAGAACTTCACCCTACATTTGCAAATGAACTGCATAGACACAATACCACAAACAAAAATAGAAACATACATACAATATATTGTAACAAAAATAACCTTAAATTTTCATCAATATACCAAATTCCTTTAAACAAGAGTAGAAACATATGTACAGTATAACAAAAATAACTTTAAGTTTGTATCAATATTCTATATTCCTCTAAATGATAACAAACATCCATAACACACCAAATAAGCCAAAGCCTCCCATACGCCTCTTGGGAATGTGGATGTTATGTTCTCCAAACTGCTTCCTATTGTCTGTGGATGAACTATCTTTAGGGTCCCAGAGAGAAAATTTTGAGATAATGACCAAGGCTTGGGAAGACCAGCAGTAACCTTTGCTGATAGATATCACTTGTCAAGATTCAGGAGGCCTCACCTGATCAAACTTGATCCATATGAACCCTGAAGGAATCCACAACTTCTCATCTCCTGTGGGAACAAAACTTCAAAGCATTTTTTATTTCCATTTGACAAATATATTTTTTAGATTTTTAAAAGTTAAGGCATTCCTAAAGTATATTCCTAGCTGTGGAAGCCAGTACCTGTGTTGCCACAGGCGGTTTTTATTTAGCTTGCCATTTTTATTTAGGGCTGCCAGCTGAACAGCAGTGCCTCTTAAAGGGACTGTATCTTTTTTTTCCCCCAACTTTCTCAGGCCCTACCTAGGTGGGTATTTGAGCCCCAAGTTGAGCGCCAAAATGTTTTAATTCTTTCTGTCTCCTCCTCCTTCCTTTCTTGTTCCTTCTCTGGCTGCTACTTCTCTTTTCTCCCAGATTTCTTCTTCATTATATTCTGTCTGTCTGCCAGCCCTGACTATCCTTTTCCTACCTTGCTATTGGCCATTTAGTTCTTTATTAGACCATCAGGTATTTTAGACAGGCACAGTAACACAGCTTCACAGAGTTAAACAAATGCAACATAAACAAAACTAACACACCTTTAAATAATATTCAACAAAATAGGTTGAAGAATATGCATGAAAATAGCCCTTTTTTTAGAATTTCATATATGCATACTATTATTTACTTCATTTCTACTCTTCCATCTCCCATTTCCAAGTCCTGTGTATATCCAACCCCTCACAAATTTATGACATCATCTTTGTATTGTTTTTTTATACATATACCTAAATAATTATGCATGCTTAAATATAGCCATCTGAGTCCATTTGGTGTTTTTCATAGTTTCAGGCTAACCACTCATGATTGGATAATCTATTAAGAGGTTCATGACTAGAAAAACTGAATTCAGCCTCTTTCAGCAGCCATTAATTGCCTATAGCTCTTCATGTAGAAAGGGCCTTTTATGATTTCCCCAATCCACATTGGCATGTTAACTGGTTTTGTCCCTTTGAATGTTTTGTTGATGTGACCATATTTTTAAAATATCATAGTTATAGTTTCCCTATCTCTTATAGAAGGTGTATAGAAGATGGTATCTCATAGTAAAAATCCTGATCTTTTGATGCTCAATTAGCATTGAAAAATATATCTATATCTATCTATATCATCTATCTATGTATCTATCTATCTATGTATCTATCTATGTATCTATCTATCTATCTATCTATCTATGTATCTATCTATGTATCTATGTATCTATGTATATATCTATGTATGTATCTATGTATCTATGTATCTATCTATGTATGTATCTATGTATGTATCTATGTCTATGTATCTATGTATCTATGTATCTATGTATCTATCTATGTATCTATCTATGTATCTATCTATCTATCTATCTATCTATCTATCTATCTATCTATCTATCTATCTGTTTGTCCAGACAAGGTCTCTCTGTGTATCCTTGACTGTCCTGCAACTTTCAATGTAGACTCGGCTAGCCTCAGATGGTTTTTCTACTTCACCCTCTCCCTTACCTGTCAGTTATACCTGTTGTGAGAGAGAAAATTAATTTTCTGTAATAGAGTAATACTGATATATCAATAACTCCAGGATAATCCTCCTGTTTAGGAATAGTTGACCAACATATAGTGGACTCCACAGTTTTTTTTTTTTTGGTGTTTTTTTGTGAGCTTTTGTTTGGTTACAGTTTGTTATTTTGTTTTGTTTTTGGGGTGTAGTTTTATTTTGTTTTCATGATTTTGTGAGGTTCATTGTTGTAGTGTGTGTTTGTTTTTTCCTGGAGACAGAAAAATTTGGTTAGTTAAAGAGAGGGAAAAGATCTGGAAAGACTTGGGAGAGAGGAAGCATATGACAAAATTTTATTTAAACTTAAAATAGTTTTAAATAATAAAAATATAATAAAAAAGAAAAAATAAATTGTATCTGTATACAATTTAGGCAACTGAATATGCATAATTGAAATAATCATCACTTGAAAGTTATTCATATTGTTCTCATTAAATAATTTTAGCAATTGGTTTGGATTCCTGTCCTGAGCCACAGACACCAAGCAGTGGAATAAAAGTTGGAGACAGATACATGGTTGGTGATGTGGTGTCCTTCCAGTGTGATCAAGGCTATTCTCTTCAGGTAAGTTACTTGTAAAACCAGTGTCTTATCAAGACTATCCTCATGTTGGTATTTGGCATCTTTCAACAAATCAGTAATTAATAATCCACAGGTTTTGGCATAATCTTGATTTTTCTTTAACCAAGCAATGTTCAATTCATAAGTAAAATATATATCTTAGAAATTGCTGGAATAAAATGTTACTTTGTTTAGATAAGTAAAAAATGAGTTGATAAATTGAATTAAATATTTAATTCACTTTCTAAATCTATTCTGAATTGTGGCAGCTGACTTCCTGAATATTTAACATTTGTAAATATTACCATAAAATTCTGAAAATTAGTGAAAATCCACTAAAAAAATTACCTTGATAAAGAACTACATTTTCAGAAGGACTCATGTAGATAGTCTCCTAAAAATCTCCACGTTTTGGCCTTTTGTGAAATTTATTTTTAAAAATTAAAGGAAATAATAAATTTCACATTCAAAACAATCAAATTTGTTAGGCAATAATATTTAATAATAATGTTTTTAATTTTTAAAAATTACACCATAGTTTCTTAGTCTTCTTAGTCCCATAAGTTTTATAGATTTCATATTTTATTAGGAAATGTAATATACTTTAAAGTCTTTAAACATTTTTATCATAACTATGACAGTTCTTTTATGTGTCTCCTCTTTCATATTCTACCAATATATTACAAAGCGCTATGCACTCAGCCCTTTCAGCTAATTTGTTAACAGTAGACCATCTTTTGATAGAAGAATATTAAAACCACAATTCTGGGCTTACATGATGTATTTTTCCTTTCTATCAAGACTTTGCAGTTTTTTCATTTCAAGTTTTATCCGAGTATGTAAAATTACCTCTCTTAAGTAATACTAAAGCTCAAAGATGTAAAGGTGACAGTGTCTACATGTATCTCCATGTACCTATTACTTTAATCATTCAGTATGATATATTTCATTCAATCTTTTGTAAATGTGTACTGAACTACATTGTCTCAATTTTTGTAGGGTCATTCTCATATCACATGTATGCCTGGGCCAGTAAGAAGATGGAATTATCCAATCCCCATTTGTTTAGGTAAGTGAAAAGACTGTAAAATTTGTGTTTCCTCAAATTTAAGAGATTCAATTTATAACTCATGTTCTAACTTATTTGTCTTTTTCTGTCTTTTATGGAAATGTCATTTTGATATATACTGTTTTCTTTTTTAATTTTAAAATTTTATAACCTTTAACTTTTAATGCACATCAGTGGGTGAGAAAATGAAGATAATAATAGAATAAATTTGCTTTTATTCCTTTGTCATTTTCTTAATATGACATAAAAATAATAAATACCTCAGAATAATAATTGAATATCCTATTACTAACTATCAAGCAAAGGCAAAAAATAACCCAAACCAACCAGAATTATATAGCAAAAATACTTTAAATAAAATTAAAATATAAAGTTCAATGGATATGCTGAAATTTTATGAAACCACATGGAATACTTATCAGACTTTGATATCCAACAGTAGTGTATTCAAAGGTCAACTCAATGCAAAATAGCTTTGTAATGTCTTTATTCTTTGAGTTTCTGTTTGTCCCTCTATAGAAAGAGACAGCAATGTTTGCCTCACAGGTTTATTTTGAGGATGTGGGGTAGAATGTGTTTAAAGTCTTTAGCTCTGAACATGGGTCACATTATGGACTTAATGGTAGCTAATGTAGTGGAATACAAGTTAAGGGTTTCAAAGTAGTGTGTGTGCTGCTTTAAAAATCTAATAAGCATGATGGTGGGATATTTACTGACTAGCAAAAATGTATCATATAGAGCTATATATAAAAAATGTAAAACAATTCACAGTGTTACGCTATCTTCATCATATACATGTAGAAGTACTTGAGCTGTAAAAAACATGAATTAAAAAGTTTATTTGTGAATGGTATATTTTGAGGGAAGTTTTATTTTTATTTTGACTTTTTTTATTCTACATAATAAGCTTGGGTTATAAATGGCAAAAAACTTGAAAAAAAAACCCAGTGGCCAGAATTAGAAAGACAATGAACAATGTTTTGTTAATTTTCTTGTTATTCTACTAAAATATTCTGCCAAAAGTAATTTAAGGGAGAGAAGGCTTATTTAGCTCACAATTTGAGAACACACAGTCTACCATGGTGAGAAACTCAAGACAGGAGCATGAGACATCTGGTCATCTTCCATCACAGTCCAGAAGCAGAGATTCTCAGTTAACTTTTCCCCCATGGTGTTAAAAATTGATTTGATTTAATGACCAATGAACTGACAGTTTAAAGAAAAGAAAATCAGCTGGGCGGTGTTGGCACATGCCTTTAATCCTAGCACTCCAGAGGCAGAGCTAGGCAGATCTCTGTGAGTTCAAGGCCACCCTGGTCTACAGAGTGAGATCTAGGACAGGCACCAAAACTACACAGGGAAATCCTGTAAATCCTGTCTCAAAAAACAAAAAACAAAAAGAAAAAGAAAATCATTTTTGAACTTAATGGTAATACACTTTTGAAAGAAGCATTTATAAGCATGCCAACTCTGCACACACATAGATGTGTAAAGAAAGAGAAACAGAGAATATATATGTTAGAGTACACATGTCAGACTAGTTACCGAACATCACATATAGATAAAACATCTTATGGATCAGTGTTTATGAAATACAACCCAAAGTTTGAATATACCTGTTTGAATATACCTGTTGCCAATCTTAAAAGGAAATTATAAGTAAGTATTTAAGTAACAGCCATTAAATTTGACTTCTTTTACAACAATTAACAGTCTTCTATTTATATGTCTGATAAGAAGATATGTTAATCTATGCATTTACTTGAAAGAATGGCTTCTACAATGAAAATATTCATTAATATAATATACATTAAGTAATTATATCCACCCTGTATACAAAGTTAAATTAACAACTTACCATTTTATAATATTCCCTTAGATTATCAACAGTTACCCTTCCATAGTTATTCCAACATAGGCTTATTTATTGTGTCTGACTAAATTTTCAAGTATATGTGTCTTTCTTTGTTTATATTTCTTTGTTTGTTTGTCTTGGTTCTTTTAAGATAAAATGAAGCTAATAGCTTTCTTCAAGTTCTTTATTGGGCTTTCTTACAAACAAGAAAAGGAAGGTTGTGAAAATGACTTCCTCTTTAATATGGCACTGACAGCTCAAACAGTTGTCTTTCTTTTAGTCTAAATTACTTCATCTTTGGAATGACGCGAAACAGCAGTAGATGTACTTAAGAAAGAAAAAATAAGCTGCCTGCTTACTTTGCACTGTGGAAAGGAATGTGTTCTTTTTGCTTAAGTGTATCATTGCATGAGAACTGTTACCTGCTGAACAATAATTGACTTAAGCTGCACTTTTTTTTTCTGAGTAATTATGTCTTTTGTGCAGTTTTAGAAAAGTGAATTACCAATTAACTAGCATTTGCTAAAAGAACGGGGACTATATTTCATTTTATCAAATGGTATTACCTTACATGATTTTTGAAGTCTTAAAAGGATTCCAATAGTTTTTTAAATATAGAAATATATCCCATACTTCTGCTTTACATGAGAATTCTGTTGTTTTGCAGCTCAGTGTGGTGGTGCAATGTCAGATTTCAGTGGTGTGATCCTCAGCCCTGGTTTTCCCGGAAACTATCCGAGCAGCTTAGATTGCACATGGACAATAAAGCTGCCCATCGGCTTTGGTATATATAAGTATATGAAAGGAGTTTCAATATTTATTAATGCAGAAGAAGTATATATGTCCAATAAGAGCATGTAAAATATTCATATGTTGAAGTTTCATTCATGAGTATATTAAATTATGTTTATTGAGGAATACAATTTTAGTAATTTTTGCTTCATCAAAATATCTTTTACTTGGATTGTTAGAAAAATTAAAGATACATGGGCGTTTTTATTTTGTCTCTTATTTTTTATGTGATATATATATATATGAAGCATGATGTTTCACATTATGAACACATCGTGGAATGGGTAAATTAATCAAATTGTTGTGTGTTATGCCATTATTTATGAGACTTTGTTTATTTGTCTTTTTGAGAGCAAGAGCAATTGGAATTTTATTTTCTCAACACTTTTAAGAGCATAATATCATATTATAACCTCCAGTCACCATGTGGAAAAGTGTATTTCTCCAATTTTCTTTTGTCTGACATCGGTGTACTTTAACTGTAGCATATCCCAGTCTCCCCTCTCCCCCTGGCTTTTAGGGAGCACACTCTAATCTCTGCTGCTGTAAATTCACTTATCCAGGATTCTCAGCTTCAGTGAGGTCATGTGACCTGTGTCTTCAGTCAGGCTGATTCCACTGAATATAATGGGCTCCAAGATCCTCTGTGATCTGGGTTCACAAAACTAACAAGGATTCCTTTCTCACAACAGCATTTCTTTGTGTGGGTACACACCACATTCTCTTTAGCCACCCATCATCCCCTAAATATTTAGAATGACTCCACTTCTTGATTTTTGTGAATAAGGCTCCAGTGACTGTGAAAGTACAGACAACTGTTTGACATGTAGATATTATTTCATTTGGATTGTTTCCAGAGTGAGGATGGCTGTATAAATATGTGGAGTGTGCTTGTGCAAATAGTCTGAGGTAGAAACATGCATTGAGGGTAAATCCCACATAAAGTTCATGTGACATTATTTTTTGTAACTATTTTCTTATTGTCATAAGCAAGTGGTACACAGACAAGCTTTTTCATTTCTGGAAATTATTGAATTCATCACATTAACTTTGTAAGCAAGCCAGAATGTACATCTACAAAGTGGTATTACATATCTAACATTTAATTTAATGTTTATTAAGTCTGAGAAGCCTAGGTTGAGCACGTACTACCTGAAGAACTTTAGCATAGATAGCTAAGACTTTTGGGTTTACAGCAAACTCAGAGTTCAGATCTATTGTTTAGTTTTGTGTAGCCTCAGCTGGCACTGTACTCACTATACAGCCTAAGGAGCTTGTCCTCCTGTCCTGCTGCCTCTACCTTCCATGCATTACAAGCACGTGTCACCATGTGCAGATCTTGTAAACAGCCTTCTGAAATAAATGGAAAGGTCCAAGTACACGGCTGCAAATTTGTGTGTTGTTGCTGTGCATACATGCATACACGTGTGCAATAATTCCAAGCAGCAATGTGACTGCTCTTCCTTCTTTAGGTGTGCATCTCCAGTTTGTAAACTTCTCTACGGAAACCATACATGATTACCTGGAAGTGCGGAGTGGATCCTCAGAAACGAGCACTGTAATTGGCCGACTCAGTGGTCCTCAAATCCCATCTGCCCTGTTTAGCACCACCCATGAAACCAGCTTGTATTTTCACAGTGACTATTCACAGAACAAACAGGGATTTCATATTGTGTACCAAGGTAATATGATGGATTAAACATGAAAGGTGGTTCAGGGGTAGCGGTGTGGGTGAGCATATGCAAGGCCCTGGATATCATCTCAGGAGTTACTTAATATAAGCATGTTGTAGTTGTCTTAGGAGTTGAAGGAAGCTAAACTAAGCAAGCTTCAATTAGGAAGAGTTAAAAAAAATCATGCACTCTCCTCATGCAATTTTGTTTCTTTGAACTCAGAAAATACTATGAAAAATGTTTTAACTTGTCTAAATCATAATTAAATTAAGCACGACAAAATAATTAAAAAATGAAAGCTTGACATCGAGGATAAATTTTTACTTTCACCTTATGTTATATGTAAACTGTGGCTAGAGTTTTTCTGCCTGGCACATGGTCAGGATAAATTTCTTTCACCTGCCAGTCCCACAGCCGCTCAGACCCAACCAAGTAAACACAGAGACTTATATTGCTTACAAACTGTATGGTCGTGGCAGGCTTCTTGCTAACTGTCCTTATATCTTAAATTAATCCATTTCTATAAATCTATACCTTGCCACATGGCTCGTGGCTTACCGGCATCTTTACATGCTGCTTGTCCTGGCGGCGGCTGGCAGTCTGGCAGCATCTCCTTCCACCTTCCTGCTCTTTTAATTCTCTCTGTTAGTCCCGCCTATACTTCCTGCCTAGCCACAGGCCAATCAGTGTTTTATTAGCAACACATTTGCCATACAGAACATCCCACAGCAGTAAACTTTTTTGTTTTGTTATATGGCTATCAGAATATAAAGCAAGCACACTGATGACTGTATTGCATTAGATCCATGTTCAAGAAAACATTGAATGGTTTTGAACAAGGTTTTATTTTATTTTATAATTTAATTTAATTTTACATATCAGTCATGAATTCCCTTGTTTTCCCCCCTCCCCCCCCCCCGCCTTCCTCCCAGCCCACCCCCCATTCCCATCTCCTCCACGGCAAAGACTCCCCTGAGGATTGAGTTCAACTTGGTAGATTCAGTCCAGGCAGGTCCAGTCCCCTCCTCCCAGACTGAGCCAAGTGTCCCTGCATAAGCCCCAGGTTCCAAACAGCCAGCACATGCACTGAGGACAGGTCCCGGTCCCACTGCCTGGATGCCTCCCAAACAGATCAAGCCAATCAACTGTCTCACTTATCCAGAGGGCCTGATCCAGTTGGGGGCTCCTCAGTTCATAGTTCATGTGTTGGACAAGATTTTTATCGCCTTTGAGGAAAGGCTTTAGGCTGAAGTTGAGCTGGGTTAAAATCCTAAATCTCCCTGTTCGAGCTATGCAGCATAGGTCTTCTCCATTATTTCTTCAGTTGTTATCGGTAGTATATTCCAGAAACTCCAGTGGAATTTTATGTGATAAAATGATTGTAAAGTATATACCCTGTCATGGGCCACAAGAATATGAAATAGGAAGTCCAGCCTTATATAATAAGCTATACCTTCACCGACCAAGGTGTCCTTCAAGAGGGAAGCCATTCATCCATGTATATTTGGTGTTATTCAGCTCTTTCTTGCTATGAATTTTTTGTGCTCATAATTCCCCTAGAACGTGTGTGTGAGCCTCCTACTAGTATTTGGGTAAGTTCACGTAGGCAGGGCCTTCTGCCTCCAAGCTCCCTGCTCCCTTTTTAGCATTTGAATTGTGGTATTGTGTTCCCCAAAATACTGTGTACTTTAATAAACTTATCTGGGGTCAGAGACAGAACAGCCACAATATTAAACATGAGGATAGGCTGTGGTAGCATACGCCTTTAATCCTAGCATTCCAGAGACAGAAATCCCTCTGGATCTCTGTGAGTTCAAGGCCACATTGGAAACGGCCAGGCATGGTGACCCACGCCTTTAATCCCAGAAAGCGAGCCTTAAATCCAGGGAGTGGTGGTAGAAAGCAGAAAGGTATATAAGGCGTGAGGACCAGAAACTAGAGGCATTTGCCCTGGAGAGGCATTTGGCCTGGAGAAGCATTGGGAAGGAGAAATCTTAGGCCTTAGTTTTCGGGTGAAAGCATTTTGGTCTTATTTCTAAGATGGCTCATTTTGGTCTCACAGTTAAATATTTATTTATGTATATGAGTATTTTGTTTGCATGTACACATGTGTACCATTTGAGTGCCCAGTACAGACATAGCTAGATGGGCATGTTCGATTCTGTGGAACTTATGCTACTGATGAATGTGAGTCACTGTGTTGGAAACTATTAATGATAAAGCTTCAGATAGTTTTAGGATTTCATGCAGTTAAAAAATACAAAATGTATTAATACTGCTGACAAAGCACCCAGGGCATGAAAGGAAATGGGGGAGTCTCTGCCATCAGTGACAGACAAAAGGATGATACTGTCTTATACAAAATGGAAAGAGTAAGGACAAATGTATTTCAGTATTAAACAACTCACAATAATCAAAATATAAGAGTTCAGCAGAGATACTTCAGGTTGTTCATTTAGAGGAACAGTTTTAAAATTCAAAAGACTAAGAATTAGGCTTACATGTATGTAGTTATTCTATTCTATGTACAAGTGGCATAACCACGAAGCAATTACATTCTATTTAGGGAATCATAATATGTTTGATTAAAATTGTGGCTGTGAGAAGTTTGCATCTCTATTCATGTTCATAATTTAGATAAATTGCACCAGCGGGTAAGGCAGTGACGCATTTTTATGAATTATCATTTTAAATACGAAAATTATAGATATGAGAGGAAATACTCATTACACTGTCTCTGACAGCCTTTACCATAGCCCTAATTAGTATTTATATAATAACTAACCATGAGCAGTATCCTATTGATTACTAAGTTATAAATAGTACCCATTTGATGTCTTTGAAATTCAGGAAAGAAAAATGCCCTTCTTTCTCATTTTTATTTTCTAGCCTATCAGTTGCAAAGCTGTCCTGATCCTCGCCCATTTCGAAATGGGTTTGTAATTGGCAATGATTTTACTGTGGGCCAAACCATTTCATTTGAATGTTTCCCAGGATACACATTAATTGGCAACTCAGCTCTCACATGTCTTCACGGAGTTAGTCGGAATTGGAACCATCCACTTCCAAGGTGTGAAGGTAGGCTTTTAAACTGAAATTCTCTTTTAGATGATGTCATTTCTTAGTAGTTCTTGTGGGGACATTCTTACTTGTTTTACTCTCCGAAGCATGACATCATTATTTTGTTTTTAGTTGAGGAATTTATAATAACAGAAAAAGGTGAACAACAAAAATCCCACATTGGCTATATAGTATATTAATAATAGCAATATTAATATTCCAGTGAGAGTAGACTATTAACATTTTAGACACTTCAGAACTTCTTTTATGTACATGGAAGGGGAAGGGATCTATGATTTTGACATCACTATGGTAAACAGAATCAAGATACAGCTTTTTATTTTGAATTCCTATTCCATAAAAATAAGGTTGAAAATAAAATATGCAGTATGTATAGCCTTATTGTAGACATAATGTGAGCGAAAAGTTGTTTTTGCATTCATGCACATATTCTAAATGATTACTGACCCTTGCAGTCACCAAGGACAATAGATATGTCACAGACCTCATGTAGAAAAATTTTAAAAAAAGATATTTATTTTGTACATTCTCACCAACTAAGATGAAACAGATATACTATAATTGCTGAAGAACTATGATAGCTATGTTATTTATCTAGTAAAAGTTTGTTATTAAAAAAGGTTTTTGGATCCTTTTCCGTAGCTCTTTGCGGTGGGAATATAACTGCAATGAATGGTACCATTTATTCTCCTGGTTATCCTGATGAGTATCCAAACTTCCAAGACTGTTTTTGGCTTGTAAGAGTCCCCCCTGGGAATGGAATCTACATCAATTTTACTGTTCTTCAAACAGAACCCATCTATGACTTCATTACTGTATGGTAAGTCAGTACTGTTCCTTTTGCTTGATTAAATTATGAATGCAATTAGGTCAAGATGAAAATACATCACAATTTTTTTAATTACAAACTACCATCTGACATTTGAACTGGCATGATAAGTGAGGGAGGCAGTATGGATTTTTGCAGAATGAGACAAACATGATAAACAGACTTGAGAATATGACCCGAGAAAGAAGCAGAAGCTTCATGAGTGAAAAAAAAAATAAAGTCATTATTAGAAAATTTTAAGGCAAGCAATTGCCATAATATGTTTAAGGAAGTCTTCTACTCATAAAATCTGGTGAAATATAAGATCCTCTATTCAGGTCATAATTGTGTTATGTGGTTATTAAATTCTTGTCATAATAATTTATTATACAGTAAAAATAATTACACTATTATTGTATCAATTGAAGCAACTTTATTACAAGTATAAAGAAAATCTTTGAATTAATCACAGATGGAAACATTGTGTGAGTTGTAGGAGCACTAATTGTAACAGTCTATGACTCTCAAGATTGCTGTGAAATAAAGTAACAGGAGAAGATACCACAAGCTTTAAGAAATACTGAGTGCTGGTTAAAAACTAAAGTCAAACTTATTGATTACTGTTAATATGGGCACATTTCATTTAGATAAAACCATAACTCATTTATATGTTTCATATTTTAGCATGTTATTACTTGTGTAGGCTCATGGCATACCAATATCCTTTTTTATTCAAAGATTGTTTTACTTTGCACTTAATGTAATGATGTGTGGTTATATGCAATACCTTCATTAAAATTTATTCAAAACTCTATAAAACATCAGTATCATTCTCTCCTTCCAAACCCATGTCTAATAGGGATGGACCTGACCAAAATTCACCCCAGATTGGTCAGTTCAGTGGCAATACTGCATTGGAATCAGTATACAGCACTTCAAATCAAATTCTAATCAAATTCCACAGTGACTTCACAACAAGTGGCTTTTTTGTGCTCAGTTATCACGGTTGGTATTATCTAAGTGTTTCTATTTCATTTGGTACTATTTAAATTGTCCTGAAAAATTGAATGTAATATATATTTATCCAGTGATTGAAAATGTATTAAAATCTGACACTTTGATCATCAGTGTAACTTATGCATTTCAAATACATTTACTTGCAAACCATGACCTCTTCTAAGTACTTAGGGACATTAATGTGTGAGCAAATGGATATAGGAAATAAATCAGTCAGTAATTACCCAGCGGAAAATAATCATTTTGCATGGAAACCAATAAAAGAGAACCAGCTGTTCATATTTTACTGCATGTAATTTGGAGACAGCAATAGATTCTCTATACGAAAAATGTTTAATCTAGTCAACCTGCTGTGAATTTTTGTAAAATTAGCATCTAATAACTTTCTGCTCTGGATCACATTACTCATTCATTTATACTCTTGTTTCAAAACTGTATCTGTGCAAGAATCTTACACTTTTAGATTATGAATCCAGATCATTAAGTTTATAGCTTTTATCCTTGTGAAATTTTTTGTGGAATCTCATTTTATTTGGTTATATGGAATTGTTCTGAGTACCAAACTTCAGAGCATTCACTCTTGAGAAGATACTGCATTTCTCACAGAACTCTCCCTTTATATTTGTATGCTTCAAATTATTTGTATTCATTGTAAATAACAAATGTTTATTTATAGTAATTGCATTTTTTTATGTGCTATGCCCATGGCCTTACAAAAACATACCCTGCTTTACATAACATTGTCA
Source organism: Peromyscus aztecus (assembly GCA_902168405.1). NCBI lineage: Eukaryota > Metazoa > Chordata > Mammalia > Rodentia > Cricetidae > Peromyscus > Peromyscus aztecus. Next base: position 39,134 of record CABHPQ010154961.1, read on the forward strand.
TAATAATCTAAACATTTCACTGGATCTATAATCTACTAAATTAAATGTGTAAAAGTTTTATGAAAACTGGACAATGAACAACACTTTGTATATTAGTATGCAACTTAATGTGTCATAGTTTAATGCAAAATAATGAAATATTTGATGCTCATGGTTTGCACTATGGAAAATCCAAATATATAAAATATGATTGAATTTAAGACACTTAAATTACACTGAATGGAGAAACTGGGGGCTATATGATATTGGAGCTATTTAATTGAACATTTATATTCCAGTTGGATGATATCTAGCTAGTTCCCCCATAGTGACCCTGAATATCAAGGCTGCATGTTCATTGTAGCTTAGCTACTTAGAAAGTGGGATATTCTTCAGGGACATTTGCAGGCTGCTCATTTGTTTGCTTTACTGAAGCCACCATTGATGCTGGGGAGCATATAGATACAACCTGTAGCTCAAACAATACATGCTTTCTCCACTAGATAATCATAACTTGGGAATCACTGAGGATGAAAATGAAACAATTAATTGGTTGCTGAATTATTATTACTCTTTTGGTAAATTGCTACCAACATATTTATCATTTTACAGTTATTAGTGAATATGAAGGGAGTCTTCTTTAATAGACTTTCACTGTGCATAAGATAACCCTGTGGCAAGTCCAAAATTCTTACAAAATTGAAGACACCTTCAAGGGGAAAATATCGTCAGAGGAATAGATGTCAGGCATGCAAGTACTTGGGAAGCATGTGGATGCCAAATGTGTGTGTGTGTGTGTGTGTGTGTGAATAAACATAGAATACAATCGTGGATTTACATAGACATGTACATGAATGTGTACACATATATCTTCATAAAGTATGTTTTGCTTGAGTTTTCAGCTAGAGTGTGAGACAGGTATATATAATAGAAATATAGTGACTTATGAAGAAAAATAATGAAATATGTGCTTAGTGATTTATTTTCCAATTGACATTGGGTAAGGTAGTCTTGCATTTTTTCATTTTTCTTTATTAAGAAATTTCCTACTCACTCTACACACCACCCACAGATCCTACCGCCTCCCTCCTTCCACCTGGGTAAGGTAGTCTTTGGCCTCACTCTCTGCAGCTTTGCAGGATTGCTGAAAAGATTAAATGAGAAACTTGCTACAATCATTGGCGTATACTAGGTATGACATTGGTGGTTAAAAATGCTCCCTCTTCGTAGCTTTCTATAGCTCAACTCAAGAAATGCTATCAGTTTTGCTTCGATCAGTATCATATTGAAAGGATACCACGAGATTAATGGACCATATATAGTGAAGACTGTGAATCTTACTCCCCTATCCCCATTTGACCCTAAGAAGCATGTATGTTTTCACACTCCCTCTCAAGCTTCCATCATGAAATCACATCTGCACCTCCATTCCAAACATTCTGGATTACTTATTTATCTCTGTCTTCTTAGAAACAC
>CABHPQ010154962.1:547-25547 GCA_902168405.1 Peromyscus aztecus
CACACACACACACACACACACACACACACACACACACACACACACAAATAAAAATAAAAATAATGTAAAGAGCAGTAGAGGAAGATATCTGATTTTACCTCTAGACTCTACACATGTATACTTGCATGTACACATGCATAGACACACACACACACACACACACACACACACTAAAATTTTTTAAAAAAGGGAAGGCCCAGCCTAATGCTCAGCACCACTGCAGTGGCCGTGGTACCAAGTGGCCGTTGTGGTCAGGCAGAAGACCTGCTGATCTTCGAGATGTAAGTGCAGCAGCATACTTTCTGCAGAATGCTGGTACCTGGCAGACCCTGGAGATGATCTACAGACCTTTCTGGTGACAGAAGGAAGAGGGACGAGGCGCCAGCTCCCCCTCCATTCAGGAAATCCCAGTGGAAGAGGGAAGGGCTGGAGTCTGCTGGGGTCTGCTCTACAGTGCAGCCAGTCGGGTTCTCGAGGGTGAAGCATCTTGCAAAGAGGGTCAGCCTGCCTTGGTGCTCCAGAAGCGCATGCAGCCTTGTCTAGCTATATCTAGCTTCTTACAGGGATGCTGGAGTCTTGAACTCAGGTCCTCATGCTTACGCAGCAAGTGCTCTTACCTACTGGGCCATCTCCTCAGACCCCTAAAACTATTTAAAATACCTACTATGATCCTGTGGCACAGCACATGGCTTCTCGGGAGGCAGGAAGCCCTTTCATCAGCTAGGCAGGTGTTCCCAGAGCCAGCTCCAGGCTCGCCACTGACTGCCTGCTGCCGAGGTATCTGTGTACTTCCCAAGGCCTGAAGGAGGTGGACTGTTTTAGTTACTTTTCTGTTGCTGTGACAAAGCTCCATGACCATGGTGACTTAAAAAAGAAAGCATTTAGTTTAGAGCACAGAGTTCCAGAAGGTTAGACTCCATGACTATCATGGTGGGGAGCAATAGGTGGGCAGGCATGGTGCTGGAGCAGTAGCTGAGAGCTCACATCTAATCCACATGACAAGGCAGACACACACACACACACACACACAGAGAGAGAGAGAGAGAGAGAGAGAGAGAGAACACTAACTGAGAGTGCTGTGGGCTTTTGAAACCTCAAAGACTGCCCAAGTGACACACCTCCTCCAATAAGGCCACACCTCCTAATCCTTCCCAAACAGTTCCACCAGTGGGAGTATGTAGCTAGAGTTTTCCTGCCTGGCCCACAGTCAGGATAAATCTCTTTCACCTGCCAGTCCCACAGCCGCTCAGACCCAACCAAGTAAACACAGAGACTTACATTGCTTACAAACTGTATGGCCGTGGCAGGCTTCTTGCTAACTGTCCTTATATCTTATATCAATCCATTTCTATAAATCTATACCTTGCCACATGGCTCGTGGCTTACCGGCATCTTTACAAGCTGCTTGTCCTGGTGGCGGCTGGCAGTGACTCCCTCCGCCTTCCTGTTCTTTTTATTCTCTCTGTTAGTCCCGCCTATACTTCCTGCCTAGCCACTGGCCAATCAGTGTTTTATTAGCAACACATTTGCCATACAGAACATCCCACAGCAGGAGTGGGGGTGGGGGACACCAAGCGTTCAAATATATGAACCTACGGGAGCCATTCTCATTCAAACCACCACACAGGCCTTACAGGAATGAAGTAAAACAACCCAGGGAAGTGCAATGGGAAGTGCTGGGAATATAAGAAAGTCTAGTCTGTCTGGGAGATTGTCACTACAAAGAGGCTTTTGAAGTAAAAGCTGAAAGATATGCAGTGTCATTGGGGGTTGGGGAGAAATGGAGTTAAAGATTCAGGAAGAGGTAACTTGCTGGGCAAAGGCCCTGGGGCCAGCTGGAGACTGATAAAGTGATGGAGACACATGGCACGGTGGTAAGGTAGCTGGAGAGCTTTGTGGTCAGACCATCGGCTTTTCGGTGACTGCTGCTTGTGTCCTGGGTGGAAGCGGAGACATGATTGCATTTGCTGGACATAGGGTTGCAGACCACGGGAGAGACAGGGTAGATGCAGAGAAAGCTTTTAAACACACAACACCTGCCACCTCACCAAGAGAAGTGGCTTGCAGAGGGGGTGGATGGGCCTCTTCATGAGAGGAGAGCTCAATGGGACCTGGGTGGATGGCAGGGTGCCCAAGGAATCCAGGCTGCAGGGAGGGTCTGCGATGATGGGGGACACTTCAAGGCTGGGGTACAGGGATCTTCTGGGACACACCACCCTCAGCTCCACACTTTCAGTTCTATTCTGCCTGCCTCTGACCTTCCAGGTCGGGGAAGAATTCCTGAGTAGTGAAGAGAGAATGACCCATCCAAATGATTCCAGAAACATTCCATCCTGTTTTAAAAATACACATTTAAGAGACAGCCCTTTAAAGCTGAATATGAAGAGTCCCTGAAATAAGTGAGGAACTGAGGACAGAAGCATGAGATGTGGACTCAAAAGGAGACTAGACAAGCCAAAACATGATCACCGCAAATGACGGGCCCCCTCTATGTCCTCCGGCGTATCTCAGCCCCCCAGAGGGCTGGCCGCCTCCTAGAACGCTCTAGGCTGGGCCCAGCATGGCCCAGGAGCACCTGGCTGGGGGGGACAGACACACTATAAGGGTTTCCCCCCTCCTTTTTTAGTCTTGATTTTTCTTTGTTTTTCTGTGTTTATGTGTATATTTGTATGTGTGAGCACATATATGTAGAGGCCAGAGGCTGACACCGGGTGTCATCCTCTGTTACTCTCCTCTTAGTTTTTGAGGCAGGGTCTCTCACAGACTCTGGAGCTCACTGATTGGTTAGATTGGTAGTTGGCAGTGAGTGAGCTGGGAGGATCTTGTCTCCACCATCCCAATTGCTGGAGTTACACATATGTGCCACAGTGCCCAGCTTTTATGTGGGCACTAGGGATCTGAACTCAGGTCCTCACACAAGTGCTTCACCCCACCTCCCAAGTAACGTTTTAAAGTGTGCAATTTGTTGACAACTCACAACTAGCATCCCCAAAGAAAACACAGGCAGGTTCACTTTCTTCCCGGTCCCCATCATCCCTGCTTGCGGTGCCGCTCACGCTTGTCTCTATGGGTAGTCTTTTCTGGACACTGCACACCAAAGTAATTCTGCAATGTATGGCCGGCTTCCCTCATGGAGCGTGATGCTTTGGGGATCCAGTAAGCAGCATGTGTCCATTTTAGATTCTTTGGGGTGGCTAGATATTGCAGTGGGTAGAAGAGGTCACACAGACTGAGAAGTTGCAAGTGAAGCTTAACGGCAAAGCAAGGGTTTTTATTTGGATGAAAAGCAGATGTGCCAATCAGGAACATGGGCTTAGTTTCCTGAGTGTTCCACCTAGGCTCAGGAAAGCCAGGGCTTGTGTAGCAAAAGCCTACTCTTTGACAACAAGAAGACCAAGGTGAATCCAGTGGCTGCAGTCCAGTGGCTGTGGTCTCCCATACACCAGCCTGGCTGTGAAGTATGCGCATTCATTGGGATGTTCGTGTCCAGAGGCAAGCTGGCCACTGTCCATTTCTGAAGCCTTTTGAAGCCGTCTTACACCACAGAAAAATGTTCCACTTGGTAAATTCAGTTCCAGACACCATGTCTGCGGCGTAACTGACTAGAGCTAAGACTTCTGCTTTCATTTGTGTGTGAGTCCAAGGACACATGTGTGCATGTGGAGACCAGAGGACAACCTCAGCTGCCATTCCTCAGGTATAATCCACGTTTTCTTGTGGAATGAGGTGTGGGGGGGTGATCTCTCTCCCCAGCAAAGTAAGAGGAGCATCAGAGGGGCTTTGGGGCTGGGAAGCCTCTGCCACCACTGAGCTTGGTTGGTCCTGGCAGGTCCTCTTGCCTCTCAAAGGTCAGATCCCTGCCTGCACGGGTCCAGTAAAGTGTGAGTAAAGAACATGCAGAAGCAGGCTTGGTAAGGAGGAACTGCCACTTGGTAGACTCAGTCACTGTTGGAGCTCATGTAGATGTGCACACACATCCTTCTGATGGGGCTATTCCAAGCTGAAAGCAGGTTGCGCAAACCTAAACAACCACTCATCCTAGGTCAACGGGCTGAGCATCCTGGCTAGTGTGGTGTGTTACGGCAAAGGTTGTTTCCCTTTGATTGAGGGGCTACCTGAGAGCTTGGGTCAATATCACCCCAGCATCTCGAGAGAGGACAAGGGAAGAGCCAGACTCCCAATTACTGTTGAATGTAAATCGTTCACACTATTTTAAAGTCAAAAAGTGTGTGTGTGTGTTCATGCACAAATACATTTGTGTGTGGAGTGGAGGTCAGTTGTCTACATAAGGTGTCTTTTTCAATCATTCTCTGCCGTGTGTGTGTGTGTGTGTGTGTGCTGGGGATCTGAAGCCAATGCTCTTCAGTTGGGCTATCATGAACTGGATGTCTGAACACAGGGAGAAACTTGAGTGGTTAGAGACGGGATTGGATCTGAGTTGTCTCGGGACCAGTAGGGTCCTACACACCCTAGGCAAGTGCGCAGCAAGCAGCTTACCCGGGTGAAGTCCCTCAGCTTCTGCAGCACAGTAGGTCAGGATGTCATCCCTCTTTTGTCTGGTGTCACTGTTGTCTCCTAAGAGGTTCTCAGGCCTGAGAGAAGACCCTAGTAAATGCCCACGGGCTCCCCTCCTCCCGCCTGGCCGCCAGTTCTGTGGTGTGAGAGATGCTCATTTCCATCTCTCGCTTGCAGGATAAGTTCCAAGAGAAAGATACAAGCTAAGCAGACCTGCCAGCTAACCTCATGGACTCCTTCCGGGGACTTTGCCTGTCCAGAGCTGTTCACATGTGTCACCGAAGGCCAAAGAGAAGGTTCTGTGGGTAAAGTCACTTGTCACCAAGCATGACAACCTGAGTCTGATCCCTAGGACCCACATGATGCAAGGGGAGAACAGACTTCTGCAATGTTGTCCTCTGACCACACACGCATGTTCCATGTTGTGTATGTGTGTGTGCACATGCATTTGAGTGCAGACATACCCACACACATTAAATAAAACAAGATGTAATAAAAAATGTTAAATGTCACTGAGCCTCTGTGGCTCATTTAACAACAAAGCATTCTGATCCTCAGGTCATCTGGGCCACTGTAGGGCTGGTCAGGCACATGGTCACCATCCACAAAAGAGCTTGGAGCCAGGAGCCCCCTCAGGCACCTGTTAAATGCTTCTCCGAGTGAGACTCATTTGGGACACATGCTAGCTGTGTCCAAAGGACAAGCTACTTACCCTTTCTTTGCTTCAGGGAGGTGAGGGTGAGAAACAGAATAGGAGCACAGCATGTACCCCGAGAGTCACGGAGGGAATTAGATAGCATAGTGTGCTGTTCCCAAAGGCTGGCGATGTAGGCTCACCCTCCCAGCTCCTCCCCTCCATGTGATACCTGGACACATCGATCAGCCAAGGCTAATTGTCACCAAGACTGCTCAGCCTCAGTTTGGTCTGTGTGAGTAGAGCAAGGTCCAGGATGGTGGAGACGGACAGCGTCCCCCCAGCTGACAGTACCTCTGCCCCAGTAGCCCTCCTGAAGGGCAGGCATTGACTTGAAGGGGAACGTGTCCTGCACATTGTCCTCGGAACCCCAGGAAGCTGCTGACATACTGGAGTGTGGACGTTAATGCAATCGTTGGATAATTCAATCACTTTATAGAAGTTGATCTGTCCTTTTTATTACAATTACTGTCGGCTGGGGTGTTTCGTTCCATCATTGAAAATAAACATCATTTATCATACTTGTAAAGATTAGCCCCCGACAGCTCCTGCTCTTGCTTTGCATAAATGTGTATTAATGCTGGCCCTGCCCGCAGTGCAGGAGAAGTCTATAATTCACAAGACTGATTAGGACCTGTCACTGCTGCTTTAAGTAATGTCTTATCATGACTGATACTCCCAGACTAGAGAGCCGAGCCTAGGGAAGGAGGGGCTGCCCTGGGAGATTTATGGTGTCACTGCAATGAAAAACAAGCCAGGGACGGTGGCATCTGTTTCCTCTGGGCTGAGCCATGCCCACACTGGGGCTTCCCTTTATCTTCAAGCCCTGGCCCAACCTGCAAAGGCTTCCACGCAAGTGTCGGGTCTGTTCTCCCAATGACCACAGCCAGGCTCCCAAGGGAGTCTTGACGGTCCCTGCTTGGCCTCCTCTAAGACTTCACCAAGCTTCTGTCTCCCCCTCTGCTCTGTGGGAGCGAACTACCCTGCAACTCTCTGTCAAGAGCTCCCAGGTGGGGCCCATAATGTGACCAGTGAGCTCCAACCTACGTCTCCTGGGCTCAACCTCCCCCAGATGCCCACTGATTTCCACCTTGCCCATCCTCTGTGTGTGTGTGTGTGTGTGTGTGTGTGTGTGTGTGTGTGTGTGTGTGTATGTGTATGTCTGTGGTATGTGTGTCTCTCTGTGTGTGGTATGTGTCTGTGTGTGTGTCTGTGTATGTGTCTATGTATGTATGTGTGTGTGTGCGTGTGTGTATGTGTGTATCTGTGTGTGTGTGGTGTGTGTGTGTGTGTGGTGTGTGTATGTGCGTGTATGTGTGTGTGTATGTGTGAGTGGTGTGTATGTGTGTATGTCTGTGTATGTGTGTCTGTGTGTGTGTGTCTGTGTGTGTGTGGTATATGTCTGTGTGTGTGTCTGTGTATGTATGTATCTGTGTGTGGTGTGTGTGTGTGTGTGGTGTGTGTGTGTATGTGTGTGTGTGTGTGTGGTGCATGTACATGTATTGCATGTGGAGACTAGAGGATGACATCATATGTCTTCCTCAATTGCTCTTCCCTACCTGTATATTTAATAATGTATTTCTTTTTATTATTTTTCACTATGTATGTGTGTGGGTATGTGCATGTTAGTGCTGTTGCTCTGGAGGCCAGAAGAGACTGTCAGATGCCTTGGAGCTGGAGTTACAGGTGGTTGTGAGTTGCCTGATGTGGGTGCTGGGAACCAAACTCTGGTGCTCTGCAAAAGTAATACACACCTTTAAACACTGAGCACTCAGCCCCTCCACCTAGTGTCTTTGAGGCAGAGTCTCTCACTGATTCGGGAGCTTGCCAATGAGATTAGACTGGCTGATCAGCAATCCCTCAGGATCTGCCTGTCTCCACCTTCTCACACACCACACACACACACACACACACACACACACACACACACACACACACGCTGGGATCACAGGTGTGTGCTGCTGTGCCCAGCTTTTTTCACAGGGATCCTGGGGGAATTAAACTCAAGGCCTCATGCTTTCAAAGAAAGCACTTTACTGGCTGAGCCGTGTCTCCAGCCCCTTGTCCATCCTCCTGTCTGCCCTCCACATTACAATATGATCCTCTACACTCTGGGGACTTCCCTTACCTGGAAGACAGTGTCAAAATTTGCTGGGAGCTGAACACCATTGGAATTTCTGGTCCTACAGGGATTCTGCATCTCCTCTCTCTCCTATTGTGAGACCCTTCAAATTCTCAACATTGCTTACTGCTGTGGTTTGAATGTGAAATGTCCCCTATGGGTCATATGTTTGAGAACTTGGTCCCAGTTGACACTGTTTGGGAAGGCTGTGGAACCTTTAGGAGGTGGAGACTCACTGGAGGAAGTGAGTCACTGGGGCTGGGCCTTGAGGTTTTACAGCCCAGCACCATTTCCTGTTCATTCTCTGCTTCTTGACTGTGGTTGCAATGTGACCAGCTGTCTTGTGCTCCTGACACCATGCCTCCCCACCATGGTGGACTGTATTCCTTCAAACTATGAGCCTCAATAAATCCTTCTCTGCTTAAGTTTCTATGTATTTTGGTCACAGCAGCTAGAAAAGTAACTAATTCATCCACCTTTACCTCCAGTTGGCTCAGGATTTCACAACCCCATCCTTGAGCTGGGTTGACAATGGCCATCGCAAACCAAAGTAAAATAAAACAAAACAAAACAAAATGGTATAAGGTCTGTTCTGTGCAAGAGAGTCCTAAGAGTAAATAGAGGGAAGCAGAGAATGATGGGATCTTCTAGGACTGCCCAGGCTAACTAGAAACCAAACCAAGCCAGATTGTACTAACCTAGAATGGTGACAAAGTTGAATCCTACAAAAGATGGCAAGAAGCAGGACTTAGGAAGCTGGACCAGGTCTCTACCTGAGCAGGGGCAGAGGTTTTGAGAATTTTAAATGTCTCTTGGATGGGGGAGCTGTCACAGTTGGTAACAAAGATCTGACTTTAACCCTCCAGAACCTCTGTAAAAAAAAAGTTAGGTGTAGTTTTATGTGCTTATAATTCTAATGCAAGGAAGATGGAGACAGGCACAGGCCTGGGGCTCACTCGCCAGCCAGCCTAGACAATTTGGTGAGTTCCAGGCCATCAAGCGACCTTGTCACAAAACAAGATGGATGGCATCTGAGGTGTGACACCTGAGGTTGACCTCCAGTCTACACATTAATGCATACATGTGCACCCCCCCCACACACATATATGAGCATACACACATTCATATTATTTGTGCATCCGTGTTTTGTTATTTATGGTTGTGTTAGTGTCCTTTATTTACACTGCTGTTTGTGCACCTGTCCTAAAATGGCTGACCTGTACTTCCAATAGCCATCTCCCCAGGAGAGAGTCACCACCCACAAGTGGTAATTTATAATTAAATTAATTAAAATTAAATACAAACAAAATTTCAATTCTGCATCCCACTTGAATTATGTCAAGGGCTCAATAGTTTCCATATTTGGCATCAAAGACTTAAACATTTCTATCTTTCTAGAAAGTTTTGTTGGGTATCCTGTGGGCTAAGGGAAGCTTGGAGAGCATGGAAGGGCTGTGATAGGCCTGACTATATTTTTATTTTGAGGAATTTGGACTTCTGTACTTTGGGTTAGGAAAACAGTAGAATTCTTTAAGCACTGCTTAATGGGCCATACTAGTAGGAACATGGAAGACAATGGTGCCGAGGATGATTTTAACTGTGGGGGGATGGCTTAGGAGGTTTCAGAGGAGAAGAATTTTAGTGTGTTGCCTAGAGATCATTCCTGTTATATTTTGGTGAAGAAAGTAGCTGCTTTTTGTCCTTGTCCAAAGGGCTTGCCTGAGGCTAAGATGAAGAGATTTAGATTAATTCTGTTGGAAGAGGAAATCTCAAAACAGCCTAGTATAAGCTCTGTTATATGGTTACTAATGTTGATGCTTGCAATGATTTATAATTGGGCTGGAGGGAGGATGCAGGGGGGGGGGGAAAGGAGGACAGGGGAATCCGTGGCTGATATGTAAAATTAAATTAAATTATAAAAGAAAAAAAAAGAAAAAAAAGATTTATAATGAAAAGAATCAAGCCGGGAAAGGAAAAATACAAAATGTACAATTTGAAGAAAAAAGAACACCAAGAAGTGGAATGGAATTAAGTCCTGTGTTCAAGGAGATGAACAGATTAATAAATATAGTGGTGACCTCAGGGCAAGATCCCATCCAGCTGAGTTTCCAACTTGTGAAAAGGAGTTAAAGAAAAGCTTAGAGTCAGGTGTGGTGGAGCACATCTTTAATCCCAGCACTTGAGAGGCAGAAGCTGGTGGATCTGAGTTTGAGGCCAGCCTGGTCTACAGAGTGAGTTCCAGAACAGTCAAGCTTAGGCAGTGAAGGAAACCATCAAAAACAAAGCTGGTTGAAGATGTAATTGAACAAGGGGTTCATGTTTCAGCCCCAGCAAACAGCAGATCCTGGCAGCTTCAGCCACATGACTTTGGCTTTAGAGTCAAGGATAGAAGAAAGGCATTATGGAACCTTCCTTCATGACTAAGGAAAGCCACTGAGGTCAGGCATGTGGCAGGGGTGTTCCTGAATGGAAACCTAGAGCAGCCATTTGTTAAGCTGTGAAGGTGAAACCTAGATTGCCTTAGAAACCACAAGATGTTAGAGATGCCAGAGTCATGGGATACCTGCTGAGGAAAGCTGCTAATGGGAAGTAGAACCAGTCAAAGAGAGAGAAGTGTGTTGCAGTCAACAAAGCTGAATGGAGATGGAGATCTGGAGAGCACTTTGGCATCAGACATGGAGATGCAGAGTTTGGAGTTTGCCCAGCTGGTTTTTGGTCTTGCTTTAGTCCAGTATTTCCTCACTATGCTTCCTTCCCTGTGTTTTGGAGTGGTAATGTATATATTGTGCCATTATATGTTGGAAGTATCTGTTTTTTCATTTTGATTTTATAGGGGTTACAGTTAAGAGATTGCATGAATCTCAGAAAAGACTTGAACTTTGGACATTAAAACATTGTTGAGACTGTGATAGACTATGGAGACTTTGGAAGCTGGACTAAATGCATTTTGCATTAAGATATTGTTACAAGCTTATGGGAACTAGGGAGTGGAATATAGTAGTTTGAATCTAATTGGTCCCCATAAGCTCAAAGGGAGTGGCATTATTAGGAGATGTGGCCTTGTTGGAGGAAGTGTGTCACTGTGGGGGTGGTCTTTGAGGTCTCCTTTGCTTATGCTTCTCTCAGTGAGACACTCAGATCATTTCCTTTTGCCTGTGCAAGATGTTGAACTCTCAGCTACTTCTCCAGCACCATGTTTGCCTGCATGCCTCTATGTCCCATCATAGTGATAATGGACTGAATCTCTGAACTGTAAGCCCCCCAATTAAATGTTTTCCTTTATAAGAGTTGCCATGGTCATGATATCTCTTTATGGCGACAGAAACCCTAACTAAGACAGCACTGCACACCTATAATCTCATCTTGGGGAGGTAAGGTGGGCACAGGAGCCCAGAAGGTCAAAGTCATTTTTGGCTATACAGTAGGTACAAGGTCAGCCAAGTTTACATGTAACTCTGTCTCAAAAAAAGAGAAATTAAAAATTTTAAATTATAAAAATTTAAGTTGTAAAATATTAAGAATTAAGGTAACAACTTTGTGTTTTTGGAAGGATCGGTATGCTTGTGAATCTAGGGACTAGCAGAGGCCTTTCAAAGGCCCCTTAATTTGGGGGAAGTTTGAGGTGATGGAAAGAAAGTTCTGGAGAACTCCAGAAAATCAGCCATGGGAGCTGGAGCTGGACTCCAGCCCTAATGGGCGTCTTTCATTCTCATTACCCCCATTAGTGCTTTATTGTATTAGTTATAGCTAATTTACATTTTACTGAAGCATTGAAAACAGATTGCAGATGTTTGGAAACAGATGTTATCCTAATGTTAAGGCACGACCATGAATATTTATGATGGTTATTGCCTGGATCAAATTACCTCGCTTAAGCAGGGAGGCAGGCATGTTCTGACAACTTTGGCCAGCACCTGGGGAGGGAAGACAGACGGGTATTGAGGAATTTTTGGGCACACTTCAATTTTCCTTCATGAGGGATCTATTTTTTTTTCCTTCTGCCTTCCAGGGAACAGAGGTTGGTTGTTGCAAAATACATTTATGGATTTCTCTGTAGCAGTCATTGGCCAGGTCCAGAGTCTCCAGCTGGCTTTTTCCATGCTCTCCTTGCAGAAGGTCCTGCCAAGCCTTCCTCTGACCTAAGTGGCTATGGATGCTGCTCAGGATGCAGGGGGGACAGCTGGGTATCTCTATGCCTGCCTGCCGGGGGCTGGGGAGACACCGAAGAAATCAGGCTGACTCACTGCCAAGAGGGGCTTTCTCTCTCTCCCTCCCTCCCTCCTTCTCTCTTTCTCTCCTCCTTTTCTTCTTCTCACCACCCCTTTCTCCCTCCCCCGCTCCTTCTTTGTTTTGAAACAGTCTCATGTAGCCCAGGCTGGCTTCAGACTCACTACGCAGCCAAGGATGAACTTGAATTCCTGATCCTCCTGCCTCTGCTTCCCAAATGCTGGGACTACAGGAGTGCGTCATCACACATGGATTCTGCCATGCTAGGGATAGAACCAGGGGCGTTGTGTGTATGCCAGGAAAGCAAATATTCTGCTCGCTGAGTCAGACCCCTAGCTCCCAAGAAGGGCTTTCTTTTCCTGACATCCAAGTTGGCAGAACGCCAGCTACGGAGCTCTTCCTTTGCTGTCATAGGAGATCTCACCTTGACTTTAGGTCTAGTGGGGAAGACTCTGCTGAGCATTATGGGCAAAGTCGTACTTGACTCAGGGCCTCAGAGTCCTTGGTCCCTGTCATGTGACTTTTCCTGGGAAGATGTGAATGAACACCTACTGACTCCAAGTGGAACACTGAGGACAGACAGAAGAAGATTCCACTGCATCCAGATTGGTGAACCAGTGAGGTTTTTGGAGTTCCTCACAGGATCGAGGTAAGGGGTCCCCTACAGGAGCATTGATGAATCAAAGCAGTTGTTTCACTAAAAGTCCAGACAGCATGGATGATGATTCACAAAAGCTGTACCAGAGAGCTCCCTACATGACTTGCAGGCAGCTTGGGGGTCAGATGTCTCCTCTCCCCAGTAACTGTTAGTGCTTATGCAGCTTTGAGGAAGGACTTGTGCATCCTGTAAGGCTCAGGAGCTTCCTGAGCCATGTAACGTTAGTCTACTTCCTGCGCTGCTTAGTTTTTTTGTCAACGAGACACGAGCTGGAGTCATCTGGAAAGAGGGAAACTCAATTGAGAAAATGCATGTATCAGATTGGCCTGTAACTAAGTCTGTGGTCATTCTCCTGGCCAATGATTGATGTGGGAAGGCCCAGCCCACTGTGGGCACTGCCACCCCTGGACAGGTGGTCCTGGGTTGTATAAAAAAAAAAAAAAGCAAGCCAGTAAACAGCTCTTCTGCGGTCTCTGTTCAGTTCCTGTCTCCAGGTTCCTGCTTTGAGTTCCTCCCCTGACTTCCCTCAGTGATCAGCCATGGTCTGGACATGTCAGCCATTTCTTTTCTTTCTTTCTTTCTTTCTTTCTTTCTTTCTTTCTTTCTTTCTTTCTTTCTTTCTTTCTTTCTTTCTTTCTTTCTTTCTTTCTTTCTTTCTTAAGACTTATTTATTTTTGTTTATGTGTGTTTGTGTGCCTACATGAGTTTATGTGTACCACAGGCATGCAGGTACCCTTGGAGGCCAGAGGGCATACAACCCCTGCCCCTCAAACTGGAGTTACAGACAGTTGTGAGCTACCTGATGTGGGTGCTGAGAACTGAACCCAGGGCCTCCAGAAGCCATCTCTCAAGCCCTAAAACCTTTCTTAACCTCCATTGTTTTGGGGCATGCTGTTTATCATAGTAATAAAAAGAAAACTAGGCCAGGCAGTGGTGGTGCACACCTTTAATCCTGGCACTCAGGGAGCAGAGGCAGGTGGATCTTTGTGAGTTTGAGGCCAGCCCGGTCTACAGAGTGAGTTCCAGGACAGCCAGAGCTACACAGAGAAACCCTGTCTCAAAAAAACAAAAGAAAAAAAAGGAAGGAAGGAAGGAAGGAAGGAAGGAAGGAAGGAAGGAAGGAAGGAAGGAAGGAAGGAAGAAAGCCAAATAGACTATTTCCTGAATCTTACAGAACAATTATGGAATGTTTCATTCCCTGGGAAACTGCTGTACGACTGTCCCCTCACCAAGTATTTGCATTTATTAGCAGCACCGGCCAGCATTCTTAGTGGGCCTGTGTGCCGGGTGCGGAGACCCCAAGGTCAGCTGGTGCTGACTCTCACACTTCCTTCTCTGGTTCCCTGGCTCTAGGTGTGTAGAGCCTGAGACATAACTCATTCTCCAGAACCTCCCCCGGGAGCAGGCGGATGGCCTTTATCCTCCTATCCATCTATCTTCCTTTCTTCTGGGGCCATCTTAGTCAGTCTCTTGCTTGGGACTTGCTCTGGGCTGGCTTCTGGGGTAACCTTAGCAGGTATGTGCAACCTTTCGATAGTGTGGCACGAATATTGTCATGAACAAAGGTCACAGTAAGAGAAAGGGACCATCAAGTCCATTTAATCAATTAATTAGTTAATCAATCAATGATGGCTTGAGCTGGTAACTCATATACACACCAAAAAAATGCAAAGCCATTTCATAATGTTCTAGGTAAGTTTGTAATTTTGTGTTGGGCTTCATCTATAGCTATCCTGAGGTACAGAAGTCTATAGGCTGCAGGTTGGATGAGCCTGAAAGATATGGAGAGCCCTTCTGGATTAGTTCTATACCCAGCATTTGCGGGACAGATGCTGTGTGCCTGAGAAATCCAAATGTAGGCAGGCGGTTTCAGGAGCTGAGGGACAGGCATGAAGGGAAGGAAGATGGGCTGAGGGCCAGCCGCTAGCTGCACCTGGGTCCTCTCCAGCATCCATGCCCTGCTCCACTGTGACTGGGAACTAGCCCATCTCAGCAGCATCCATGCCCTGCTCCACTGTGACTGGGAACTAGCCCATCTCAGCAGAGCCCTTCCAGGTGGGTCCCAGAAAGCCTATTTCCCACAGAAGGAAATAGAATTTCAGAAAGGTTGACTGAGTCACTCAGGACATGTACTGATTTAACCAAATTTTTGGTATATGTATGTTTGCGTGTGGTGTTGTATGCTTTGGTGTGGGGGTGTACACTTATGCATACAGCATGCATATGAAGACTAGAGATCATTTCAGATAGCTTCATAGATCACTCTCTACTGTTTTTGAGGCATGATCTCTCATTGAACCTGGATCAGCCAGGCTGGCTGGCCAGTGAGTTCCAGGGATCTGCCTGCCTTTGCCCACCCCATCCCCCTCACCTTGCTTTTACTGGGTTCTGAGAGCCTGACTTCATGTGCTCATGCTTGCACAGCATCTACTTTACTGACTGAGCCGTCTCCTGACCTGATTCAACCAGTTTTTATACAGTCTTCTAGGGTGACTGGGGTTGGGCTGGGCACTCGGGGATTCTGGGCCAGCCAGTGAGTAAGATCTCTGTCCTCATGGTCAGACGTGATGAGGACAACAGACATGACAATCCAGGCAAACCTTGGGTAATCTAATAGATTGATTGATTCAGGACCTCCCACAGATAGCTGTATCCACAGATGCTCAAGTCTCAAGTCCCTTAGAGAAAACAGTGCAATGCTTGCTTAAAAACATAGGCGCATTATTAGATTGCGGTATCTGACATGTGACTGCCAGATAAACAGTTCTCATGCTATGATATCCAGAAATAGTGACAAGCAGAAGTCCAAGTCTCTGTATGTCCAGTCTGGGCACTTACTTTTGTTTTTACTATTTATTTATTTTCCCTTGGTTGGTTGGATCTGAGGGAGTAGAACCTGAAGACACGGACAGTCAACTGTGTATGCGCAATAGACGTGGAAGCCAGAAACGTAGCTCAGTCAGTTGGCAGAGTGCTCGCCTAGCATGCAGGAAACCCCAGTTCCATCTGTAGCACCGCGTCACAAACCAGGTGTGGAGACACACACCGTGATCTGCTTCGCAAAGTCACCCTTGGCTGTATCATGAGTTTGAGACCAGCCTGGGCTACGTGAGGAACTTCAGTCTTTTGGAAAACAATAAAAAAATATAAAGTAACAATGGGCACACATGAGGCTGCAGAGATGGCTCAGAGGTTAAGAGCATTTGCTGCCCTTCCAGAGGACAGAGTTTCAGTTCCCAGCACCCACAAGGCAGCTCACAGCCATCTGCAATTCCAGTTCCAGGGGATCTGATGCCTTCTTCTGGCCTCCTCAGGCAACAGGCACACACACACACACACACACACACACACACACACACACACACACACACATATCAAACATACACATAATAAAAGTAAATAAATCTTTTAAGGTGGGCATTGATTATAATAGGCATAATAGGTACATGGAGATGTATGATGAATGCTCTGTACGGCTGCTGTGAGAAGTCACCGTCTGGGGTGTGATATTTGTTTTGAGAGTGAAGGAGGATGGGTACACCCATGTGAAGTAAGAAGAAAGGCACCGGAGTGTCCTAAGGTCCCAGACAAAGATATTCAAGGTGTCGTGGGGAGCTTTGAGGACAGCCTGACTGGAGAGGTTAACTGCAGGGCCAGGTCACACAGGACTTTTCCTGGTGGATGCCAGGTCAGATGGTCAGATGGCCTTGCTTAGGCAGGAAAGGGCCAGACCTGAGCCAAAGGTCTGCCTCCTGCCACTGAGGACAGGGCCCTGGGGCAAACTTGGCTGTCCAGTCAGCCTGACTCAGCATGTCTCCTGGGCATCTAGACAAAAATCTTTAGAGGATTTTCCAGGAATGGACTGAGAAAGTATCTATCCCTGCTCTGTGCATGTGTGATTTCTTATGAAGCAGGCACACGTGTGATTTCTTCTGATGCTGTCTACACAAGCCTGGAGCAGTCAGGCGGAAGAGGCAGATGAACAAGAACTCAAGGAAACGCAAAATGATATAACCATGGCTTGCCATGACAACACCATATCATGCCAGCAGCCCCTACTACCCCTCCCTTCCCACCCCTGGGATTCTGCCAAGCTGGCCTTCCTGTGCCTGAAAAAACAGACAGATAACTGAGCATTGCTCTCTTGGGAGGAGATAAGGAGAATGTTTGATGTTTTGATTGTTGCTGTTCGAGAGATAAGTGTCTTCCTTAGAGATAAACGACTCCTTTCAAACACTTCAGGATCTTCGCTCAAAGAGTCCGGCACAGGGAGAGGAGGGCCACAGGTGGTTGAGTAAATGGCAGCCGCCGCCTCCCGGTGCCACAGTGCGTGGGTCTCCCTCAGCTAGCATCTTTAGAAAACAACTGTTGCCTCTGCAGATGATGCAGCCAGAGGGCTGAGTCCGGGAATTTCATGTCAGTTACTAAACAGCTGGGCAAATGAGATAGCTTGCACAGAGTCATTCCTTTTAAAACTGTAGTTGCACACCTGGCTACTAGTGTGACCCAGCAGAAGAGTGCCCACCGATAGCCGTGCCAATAGACTTTCCTGGGAGTCCGAGTTCTGTGCTCTAGCTTGCTGCCGTATTTTCATAGTGGGCTATTGTCTGCAGTGTACAAGGCATTGGAGTGGCCTGGAAGAAACCCTAGAAGCTCGGCAAATACATCCTTAATTGGTCTTTCACAGGTCATTATTATTTGTTGACTAGCACTTGTAAATTCAAGCTCTTGCTAAAATTTGTGAACCTCAAATCATGAGGCGCGTGCTCGCGGGGTGGGGATTCATTTTCAGACACGAGGAGAGGGGTGAAATCTGAGGCCTCCTGTGGGTGTGGTTCCAGCAGAGCCACAGAACAAGGCAACCCTTTACTTCTTGCTCCGGCTGTGAACAGTTGTCCTTTTCAAATTCTGAGGGGCGCTAACTTTTTAATATCTGGGGAAACTTTTCGCTTACATATGTGTGTAGTGAGCATTGGTTTGGATGTGTGTGGATGCCTGCCTGTGTGGGTATATATGCATGTGTGTATATGTGCATGTGTGTGAGCATACATGCAGAAGTCCAAGGTTGACCTCAGATGTCTTCCTCTGTTGCTCTCCACCATATGTGTATTGAGGCAGGGTTTCTCACAGAGCTCACAGCTTGCTCTTTTGGCTATTCTGACTAGCCAGCTTACTCAGGGGATTCCTTGTCTCTACCTCCCATGCTCTGGGATTACTGGTGGCCTGCCATGTCCACCCGACCTTTGAATGGGTTCTGGGGAACTGAACTCTGGGTCCTCATAGTGGTGCAGCAAGCACTCTACCTACTAAGGCCCCTCCCCCCTCTCTCAGTATGTCTCTCTCCCTATCTGTTTCTCTCTTTCTCCCCTCCTCCTTGGTTTTTTGAGACAGAATTTCTCTGTGTAGACCAGGCTGACCTGGAACTCAGAGATCTGCTTGCCTCTGTCTCCTGAGTGCTGGGATTGAAGGTGTGGGCCTCCACTGTCCAGTTCCCTAGGGACATTTTTAGTTGGTGATTTCACTATTTAAGATGGCTCAGAGGTAGAGCTCTTGAATGGCATGAGGTCCCAGATCTAATCCCTGGTAGCAGCAATAAATAAAAAAAACAAGTAAATATAAATAAAATGGCTCCAAACCCGGCATCAAATACTGTCTAAGGTCCCATGCACCTGCAGGTTGTGACAGGAAAATACAAGCATTAGATAAACCCCCTTCAGTCACGGCAGCACTGTTCTTGTTCATGTCAAAGAATTGAAATCTATGTTAAGTAGGGGCTCGGATGCAGCTCAGTTGTTGGAGTGCTTGCTTAGCATGCACGAGGCCAGGGTTCAATCCTCAGTGTCATGTCCATGCAGCAGAGTGTCTTTAAACAGAATCATTCAAAGGATGAAGAGGCTATGTATTGGTATCTTGAATGTGTGTGCTTGTGTGTAAGCACGTGTATGCGTGTGCCCTAAATGTCTGTGTCTGCACGTGAAGAGCAGACGTTAACCCTAGCTGTCTTCCCCACTCGCCCTCTACCTTAGTTTCTGAGCAGGGTCTCTCACTGACCCTGAAGTTCACTGATTCAGGTGGACTGGCCGGCCTGGGAGCCAGGGGTCTTCTTGTCTCTATCCCCCCAGCGCTAGGATCGCAGAGGCATACCACTGCTTTTTACATGGGCACTGGGGATCAAACTCAGGTCCTCATGCTTATAAAATAATAAAATAAGCACTTAACCTGCCCAGTCATATCCCCAGCCCTCCAGCCCTGTGTTGTTTGTTTGTTTGTTTGTTTTTGATAAACATTGTAGCCAAGAAACAAGAGCTCCAAAAACCTGTGTGTATTTTCCCATAAGGCAACAGGTCAGGAATCACTAATTTTGAGTTACCATTGTGGTAGTTTGAATGTAATTGGCCCCCATAAGCTCACAGAGAGTGGCACTACTAGGAGATGTGGACTTGTTGGAGTAGGTGTGGCCTTGTTGGAGGAAGTGTGTCACTGTGGAGGTGGGCTTTGAGGTTTCTTTTGCTCAAGCTTTGCTCAGTGGGACCCTCAGACCATTTCCTGTTGCCTGCAAGATGAAGAACTCTCAGCTACTTCTCTAGCATCATGACTGCCTGCACACCGCCATGTCCCACCATGACGATAATGGCCTGAACCTCTGAACTGTAAGCTGCCACCATAATGAAATGTTTTCCTTATAAGACTGCTGTGGTCATGGTGTCTCTTCACAGTGGTAGAAACCCCAAGACAACCATGAGGTCACAGTTCCCACATAATGATGGTGTTGTCTCCCCAGCACACACAACAACCTCCCCCAAAGGAAGTCATCAGTCTTAAAACTTGGGTGGACCTGATGTCACCCTCAAATCCAGAGTCGGACTGTGATGATTAGTTTTAATTGAATCACCCGAGAAGGGAGTCTCAGTGAGGGACCGTCTAGATCAGGTTGGCTTGTGGGTATGACTGTGAGGGATTGTCTTGATTACATTAATTGAGGTGGGAAGACCCATCCACTGTGTGAATTAGTTCATCGCTCTCTACTTTTGACTATGAATGTGACCAGCCGGCTCCCTCCATCTCCCTGTTGCGACTTGTCTACAGCGATAGACTTAGGACCTGGAATTGTGAGCCCAAGACACCTTTTTCTCTTTTAAATTGCTTTGTCGGGGTATCTTTATTAAAGCAACGAGGAAAGAAACTAAGACAGGACTAGACTGGCTTATGAAATCATATCCTTGTTGCCATGAGACTAGGTTCAGGGACATGATAGTGTTGCTGTGAGTTGGTTCAATAGTAACCAAAATCCTGGAGCTCCCTTGCAGATGCCAGTGAACAGAGGCGAGAGCTGAGTCTTATTCAGGGCAGTCTGAGAAAACAGTGGGTCAACATCCTAAATACCTGGTTTATACCTCGTCTCCAGCAGGCAGATTATAAAGGAAGGGGCTGGGGAGAACAAAGACGTCAACCATTCCAGAGCTGGGTCTTGCCCCTCCGGTCAGGTGGTGGGCCACACCTCTGAGGTGTGTGCTATTTGTGTCTCTCCCCCTTGCGGAAACATTGAGTCTAGCTGGGGTCTGCCAGCATCAACCCGGGACTCCTCCAGGAGTTAGCCCAGAGCAAACCAACCGTGACAGAGAGCGTGTGTGCTGAGCAGGTGGTGGTGCCTATGTGCTGAGTCCTTCCTACAATATGGAGTACAAGTGTGTCTCTAAAATACAGAATTTAAAGTACCTTATCATAATCAAAGTAAAAAAGAAATTCCTCAGGTATGGTTCCCCAGGGGCAGAGATGCCCAAAACAAACACTACCCTACTAGGAAGACGCTTGGGGGCCTGAAGAGATGGCTCAGTGGTAAGAGCAATGTACTGCTCTTGCAGAGGATCTCGGTTTGGCCCCCAGCACCCACATGATGGGCGAGAAACCCAAGGCCAGAGGTCAAGGCTCCATGGAAACAACATGCCCAGCTGCATGAGGGATCCAGCTTTTGGTGACCAGAACATGGAGCAACCAGGTCAGGAAACTGCAGACAGCAGCAAATTAACATGTCCACAGTGACAAGGAACTGATGGGAACTTTCTGGCAGCTCTTTCCTGATTGGCTAGATATGGTTAGAGATCTAGTCAGTCGGGGTCCAGCTAGTCCTCAGTAAATTTGGTGGTCCTGATGCAGGCTTTCACTGTGGAACTCAACAGAGGAAGACACAAGACTTTGGGCCTGAATTCAGACTCCCAGATGATCTTTCTAGACATGGGGTTCGCTGGAGATGGAGAAGGTGCCTCCTTTCCAGAGGTTTCTGTTCTTGCTGAGAGTTCAGAGAAGTCCTGGCTGGCTCCTCATGCTTGAGACTTCTGCCCAGGCAGGAAGATCTCTCAGCCTGCAGGATTTGATGGGCAGATGCAGGCAGAGGGACTTATTTAGCCAGCAGAGACCTGAGATGCCAAGCTTCAAAACCTGCTGGCCTGCAACTCTTTTTCATGACCTGCAGAGCTCTCTACAAGGGACTGCTCTCGGGGCACCCTGACAGCTTTGTGCAGGAACACTTTTCAGAGCTGCAGGGGCTGTCAGCTAGCACCCCATTGCTACATGTCCATCAACTGTAAGTTGTTTCCCCCTTTTAAAGGCTCTTAGTCCTGAACTGACAATAAAGTTCCTTCTGTTATCTTTACTGTCTGCCCATTCATTCTTAGAGGAAGAGCCAGCAAGCACCTGGTCAGAGACAGATGCCCTCCACCCTCTGACTATTTCTGTAACACAAGACAAGGCTAGCCGGAAGTCACCAGGGGTCTCCACACCAGACTCCCAAGTGCAACACATGTAGTTCCTCTCCCTCCTGAGTTCACAAGCAACATTCATCAGGAGACTCAGTGTATGGAGCCACCATCAGACACTGACTATTGTGTTTGTGTGTAGCATAGCATATATGTGTGCACATGTGCCTGTGGAGGCACGCGCATGTACATGTGTGGATGCAGAGGTCAACACTGTGTGTCTTCCTTCATCATTCTCCACCTGTCTTTTAAGACAAGGTTGCTCGCTGAATCCAGTGCTCACTGATTGGCTAGACTGGCTGCCACTCATATTATACACTAGGAGAAGCTGGTCTGAAGAAGGACCATGAGCATCTTGCAGAGTAGATCCTCCTGTGCTGGAGTTATATCCTCACACAGCCTGACCCAGCGTTTTACGAAGGTTCTGGAGACAGAGTGCAGGTCCCCACGCTTGCCCAGCTAACACCCTACCAGCTGAGCCAGCCCCCTGGCCCCAGTGAGTACTGAATCTTAAATGTCACCTCTAAGTAATGGTCACAATTCTGCAGGTCTGCAAGGCCTGATGGATAGATACCTCAGTGTGTGCAGAGCCCCCCGAAACCGCTGGAGGGGGTGGCAGGACAGAGGGCCCGGGGCAATCACCGGCCAACTGTTCTTTTGCTGGGGGTACGTACTGTGTGAAGCCCCCAGAGCACTGTCTCCTGAGACCTTGTACCAGTCAGAAATGCCAAGAGACCCTTCCCTTTTCCTCCTGCAGGCCCAGCTGGTCCGAAATATTAATATGATTGCAACAGTATGAGATTTCTGGAGAGGGAGCCACCAGGACCAGGATT
The DNA here is from genome assembly GCA_902168405.1 of Peromyscus aztecus. NCBI lineage: Eukaryota > Metazoa > Chordata > Mammalia > Rodentia > Cricetidae > Peromyscus > Peromyscus aztecus. Next base: position 22,350 of record CABHPQ010154962.1, read on the forward strand.
TTAGGTATGGAAAAAACTATGCAAACGCAGTGGGGAGTTTACTCAGGAGAGGCCGTAGCTTTTCTGAGCTGATTTTCACACAGATATCCACAGAATAGGATCAAGAGACTAGGGTTTTTGTTTGTTTTTAAGGTTTTTTTTTAGGGAAGAGAAGTCGTCTCAAGCAGACTGGAGTGTTTAGAGAGGGTGTGCCGAGCGGGTTTCATCGTGCTTCTGAGTTTACTAACTTCATGACTTGGGTAATACCTCAGTGGCCTCTGGCTCATCTCTGTGACCTCGACAGTAATTCCAGTGTCAGGGTGACTATGGGCGCTGCAGGAGCTTAACAGTTTTCCTGACAGGACAGTGCAACCCTGGCCTCACGTCAGGGCTCTGGGGCTGCTTTACTTTTTCTCAAGTTGTATCTGAGAGTTCTCAAAATACGGCCTTGGATTTGTGTATGGGTGTTGTTGTTGTTGTTGGTGGTGGTGGTGGTGGTGTGTGTGTCTGTGTGTGTGTGTGTGTGTGTACGTGTCTGTGCTTATGTTTGAACACATGTGCCCCTGAATGTGTTTTTGTGAAGGGTAGAGGACAACCTCAACTCAGACACACTATTTTTTTGCCAGATAATCTCTCCATGGCCTGGAACTTGCCAACTGACTAGACTAACTGCTGGCCACTGAGCCTTGAGGATCCACCTCCCCAGCACTGGAATTACAGACATGTTACACCTGGCTTATTGTTTTTTTTTCTAAACATGGGCTCTGTAAGTTGGACTCAGTCCCCATGCTTGTGAGGCAAGCACTTTCTTGACTCAACCCCCTCTCCACAGCCCTCTCTACTTCTTCCTACCCTGTAAGGCAGTTATGGTCCCTCTTTGGCTCAGCTTCTAGTGTGTGTGGTATCGAGTTTGGCTGACCATGCTAGATGGTCAGTTCACACAGGTCAACATCATTCCTATGTCTAGGTGTCAGGTGCCCACGAGGCCAGCCACACTTATCCACAAGCCCCTTGTCAGACAAGCCAGTGATGGCCAGGAGACGGGTTCTAGCAAGGGACAGAGGTAAGCAGGCAGCCATGGGCATTTCCGCCACCCTGCTCGGGAAGGGCGGTTGGACGAATCCTGCCCAAGGACGGTCACATGTACAGCAATTGCCTCCTGACTGAAGCATCCTGAAGCAGGAGGGAGTATTGCAGAGCTCAAGAAGTAAACAAACATGTCCCAGAAAGTTGGAAGCTGTAGGATTCACAAGGCCACCAACACAGCATCTGCTGCTGGGAGAGTTGCCTTCAGGTCCAATTGTGCAGAGTCTCTAGAGACTGGCTTTGGTGGGTCGTCCCCAGGCTGGGGGGGACCTTCCAGTGATGCAGCTGCCTTTGAATCACCTGTGCTCCCGTGAGTACCCCAGTAAACTCACTAGTTCACTAGGCTAGGCTCAGTAGAATCATTTCTTCCGCATGTCATCAGTACTCTTATTGGATGAATGGACATTTGTTCATGTCACCCCAGGAAAAGTCACACCACACCCACCACAACTGTCTGCTAATTTCTTTTTCTGAAAGCCAAGGCTCCTAACTGGGGTTGTATTCCTGATTCTTTTAGCTGATTGATTGATTGATTTTCCTTCACGCATGAATGTGTTTTATTTTTACCAAATCTACCCTTCCTCCCCCACCTCCCACATCTCCTGAGTCCCTCCCTGTCCCAGCTCCATGTCTACTTCTCCCACCCCAGCATTCCTGGGTTGCCTACAGCTCCTTATCTGGGGTTGAGGCCATATATGCTTTCCCCTTCCATGTGTATGTGTATTAGTGTGATCACTGTTCAAGCCTTGTTCAGGTAGCTATGTTGGCGAATCTTCATGGGTGTAGCTTCTCCACTCCTGGGAGACACAATCTCACAGCAAGTTTCCTGTTCCTCTGGATTGTGTGTGTGTGTGTGTGTGTGTGTGTGTGTGTGTGTGTGTGTGTGTGTGTTCTACTGTGTTTAATGAGTATTGCCTGCATGTATAGGTGTGTTGAGCTGTCCACTGTAGCATGGATAACCAACCAGGATCCACATCCCGGAAAAACACTGACTTTCTCCCACCTGCCATTGCTGCCGCATCTTCTCAGCTAGGGGTGGAGCCTTGTGAGCTCCCACCCTGTCCATGCTGGAATGTTGGCTGGACTGGTCTTGTGCAGGCCTTGTGCAGGCAACCATAACTGCTCAGAGTCCACCAGTGCAGTTGCTGTCAACTACAGAAGACACTGCTGTGCAGCTGTCCTTCTCAACCTCTGGGTCTCTACTCTCAGGTTCTTAGAGCCTCGGTGGTGGTGATACAGATGTCGCATTTGGGGATGAGCCCTCTGCAGTCACTTATTCTATAGGCTCTCTGGGTTAACGTCCATCCACCGGAGAAAGAGGTTGCTGATTTCTGGGCGAATCCTTCGTGCTGCTAAGTGGTCTCAGCTCTATATGTGAGCTGAGCCTATCAAGGAACAAGCCCATTTGTGGTCACCTCTGCTTGCGTAGTTCCTTCCAAGCTTGAGGGAGGATACAGCCCCTTCCAGCTTACATTTGTTCATATGCAAATGGAATCATCTCTGAAATGGCATCATGCCATTCTCCAAGGGCTTCTGGGAAGGACAGTTCCAGGGGTTGAATGGCACGTTAATTCTGATCCACAAATTAATTTTGTCTCTCTATATATCAAGGGTGTGCAAGACTTATTTAATTTGAAATAAATATAATTATAGAAATGAATGGGCTATCAAAAATTTAAACATATGATCCATCAATATTGGCATGATGTGAGTGGCTGGTTATTATAAATAAAATGGGTCTTTGGCAATATGGAATTCAATTTCCCCCCGCAGTGTGTCTCATTTCATCTTGATGTCTGGGTTAATGCTAAATTACAATCCTTAATTTCCAGATTGGAGCTTAATTTCTAACTAGGAGGTTAGCATAAACAGCCCTCCAGCTGTAGGGCTTCGGCAAGCTCTGGCAAGAGGGCCCCAAAGGTAGGGCTATCTGTGGGTTTGTGCGGTTATCTGCCTCTTCAAATCCTTCTGCCCAAGGCTAGTGCTGATGCCAGGGGAGAGGTTGGCACATGGTGCCATTACATGATGGGGACCAGTTGTTCACAGATAGGTACTCTGTGAGGTGTGATTGAGCTTCAGCAGTGGTGAGAGACAGTAGCTTTCCTCACAGACACTTATGTGCCCATGAATGGG
>CABHPQ010154963.1:3491-15351 GCA_902168405.1 Peromyscus aztecus
CTTCTTCTTCTTCTTCTTCTTCTTCTTCTTCTTCTTCTTCTTCTTCTCCACACACATGTCTCTTCTGCAGGCCTGAGCACTTGTCTGTCCTTTTCTCTTACCTTAATAAAACTCTTGTTAGTGGATTCTGTCGTGTTTTGTGACATTTCCTCGCAGGGTAAGAGCGCCGCTAAATAACAAACACACACACTGAGGTTCTTTTCACTCACAAAAGATCATGCCATGCCAAATCAAACTTACCGACAGTACTGATGATATATCAATAGACAAAGAAGCATCACACCATAGACATTCCACCTGCAACTCTCCCTTTCTACCCTCGTGATGTAGATGTTGAAGATAGAATACAGAAGAGGAAAATCAAAACTTGTATTATATATGTGTGAGAGATGTACATTTGACCTACAGTATTTTAACCTCAGATCTCTGTTTGCTTCAACCTTTTGCCACAAGAAAACAATACCTTACCCTGCTCACACCACTCTGAGTATAGTGGCCCAAATTGAGGAGCAGTTTTTCAGAAGATAATATCCCAGTGTAGGATGCTATCGTGGTTTGAATAGGACTAGCCCTCCACAGACTCATGCGTTGGAATAATTGGCCCATAGGGCGTGGCGCTACTAGGGGTGTGGCCTTGTTGGAGTAGGTGGCTTTGCTGGTGGATGTGTGTCACTGGGGTTGGGCTTTGAGATCTCAGATGCTCAAGCCATGCCCAGTGTGGTAGTGTCTTCCTGCTGCCTGCCAATTTGGATGTAGAACTCTCAGCTACCTTTTCAGGACCATATCTGCCTGTGTGCCACCGTGCTTCCCACCATGATGACAATGGACTAAAGCTCTGAACTGTAAGCCAGCCCTCGTGAAGTGTTTCACATTGTAAGAGTTGACGTGGTCATGGTGTCTCTTCGCAGCAATAGAAACACCAACTAAGACAGATGCCCAGGCAGGGGGATGATAGGAGACAGGATAATTGTCTTCCGAGGGTCTGCCCTCTGCATTTTAGGGGCTTCACATGTTATCTCGTTTGTTCCCCACCCCATATCAGCCCTGAAAGTCAGGCAATGGTGTTGTCATTCTTCTGATTTCAGAGGGGTAAGCACAAGCTCTCAGAAGACAAGACACTCAGGTCCAAAGGCAGGTCTCCACTATGAAGCATGCCTTCCAGTCTCTAAGAACATGCCCTGGGCAGTGGGAACAGGGCAGGCAGGAGGAGGAGTTAGAGGATGAGGCAGTTCTCTGTCCTCCACAGGGCAAATGCCTTTGTGAGCCTTGGGGAACCTGTTGCTGTGTTGGCCAATCAAGCCTCAAGACTGTCCTAAACTGGCCTTGCTTTTGGCAACAGTAGGGCCTATGTTTGTTTCCAGAAATCACAGTAGTGATCACAAAGAGGCTGTGTTCACATGTAATTTGGTTTGACAGAAATTAATTTCTAATAAGGGACTCTATTCAGTCAAATAATTGCCCTTAGGGGCCTGTGTCAGGGTCAGTCATCCAGAGCTGGCCACTGGTACTACTTGTGTTCTTGGCTATAGCCTGGGGCGTGTGTGTAGTGTGTATGTGTGTGTGTGTGTGTGTGCATGCGTGCGTGTGCGCATGTGCATGCCTGTGGAGGGTGTTGGGGGTGGGGAGTGTAGACTGGTCATAGTCGGGTGACAAATTAAGACCAGGTATTAGTTTAATTAGAATTGAGAAAAGGCAGGGAGCCCATTTATTTCTTTGCCCCCATCCCCATCCCCCAAAAAGGGCACCACTGAGTATCGTGGCCCTCTTTGGTGGCTTATGCTAATAACCTGTCCACACACTCCCGGTCTTATGGACCCCAGGACAAGCCTTCCACTATGGTGGTGTTAAGGGATGCCTACTTTATTTGATCCTAAGGGCAGCCCTCAAGGTACAGCGCCGTCAACTGCATTTCATACAGCCAGGAGGTAAGGGGTTCCCTCATCCCCATACCAAGTCATTTCGCCTTCTTCATGGCCCACCCATCCTCATGGTTCCACCCAGGAACCTATCGCTCTCCTATCTGTTCCGTCTCTCTCAGTGGAGTTACTTGAAACAACAGTACTTCCTTATGCCATGAGCAGTTCTTCTCCATGCTGTTCACCTAATCTCTGTATCATGCTCATCTCTTGCTCGGTATCAATACTGGTGAGGGGGTGCTTACCCCATTTTCAGAGGATCCGGGGACTTCCGGGTTCTCTTTTTTTGGTAGTTGCTTCCATTTTCCTGGGCATTTTCTCTCAGGAAATGCATACTTTTTTCTTCCTTTCTTTTTGGTTCTGCTAAAAGCCAGAACCTTGCAGCTCTGCCTTCTCAGTGTGGGCGGCACTGCCATTTTCAGCGCTGAAAACTTATCCTCCAGCCGCCCCCGAAGGCTTTATCAGGAGACATGGTGACTTCTCTCCTAAATTACTCAGATGGGTTTAAAAATAGAGTGCAGGGGTTCCCTCGTCAGGGGAGCTGTCAGCCTGCCCACTTTTGACAGCCTTTTCTACCTCCCTTTGTCGGTACACGGCAAAGCTTTTTTTTTTTTTTTTTTTTTTTTTCTTTGGTTCTTGTTAAGTTTTCTGGAGCCTTGAAATGACCAGAAACGTCTCAGGAGAGCCTTTAAAAAATGATTCTGTTTCCTGACTTAAAATCACGAGCAATTTGATTTCCTGTGCCTTACCATCTTTGCAGGCGTGTTGTTAGTATGAAAATGAATTGTAAAAACATAATCTGGTGAAGTCCTGATATGCAGAGTTCTGCTGTGGGTCAGGGCAAGATACATTCCGGGGCATAAAGCGGATTGGGGTTGTGTATAACTGTGCGTCGTGAGAACGACGGAGGGTATAAAAGATTAAACAAGCGAGCAGAAGGCAAAACACATAAAAATACACTCTGCAAGGAAAATCAAATTAGCCCTACTATTAGTTAAATAAGAACACACTACACAAATGTATGGTGGGGACAGAGAAGGGAATGGCCTGCCTTCTGGCCAGTGCTCTTTTGTTGATTCTTTCCCCAGATCACAGAGTTTGTGGCAGCATCTTGTCCTTTGTGTGTGGGGGGGAATGTAAAACCTTCCATCTCCCCCTGTAACCTTTTGCCTCTCCATTCCTTTCCTCTTATCTGTGCTTCCCATTCTTCCCTTATATGGCCATGGTTGCCCTCGGAAGTCGAGGAATTTGAATGTTATGTGAAAGGCTAAATGCTAATTGGGCTCCGTGACATTCACGTCGCATGGGAGATATATGGGGGTCACCCTGCGAGAGATCAGCGCCTATCCTCATCGGCTGTGATGCCTTCCATGGCTGCCTCTGTAAACAACAGTCTTAGCTAATGGCCCCACAGCCCTGCCATCCCCCCTCCCCCCTCTCCCCTCCTCCCTCCCCACCCCAGCCCGCTCTTTCCTTAATTAGCAGGGCAAAGATTTCTTTAATGTTTCAGCACTGCAAAAAAGATGTTTACATTCATGATCTCATGTACTGCACACAGAAGGAGCCTGTGAGATAGAAGGGCAGGTATTATATTACATCACGCCCACTTTGAAACCCAACTGGAGGCCTTAGCTGCTCCTGGTTATTGCTCATGAGGGTATGCTCATTAAAGGCAGAATCCACTTCCCCTCTCCCCAGCCGCAGGCTCCTTGGCGCCCTGTTTGGGTGGATTTCCTTAAACAAAATACTTCCTGACTTCAGAGATGAGGCACCATTTGTGGATCCCAGTGACAGATAATTTTGTCATATGAAAGCTCATTCAGATTTATGTCTCATATTAAAGCGGGCCTTCCTTATCTCCATCTAAACGACTTCATACTTTATAAAATATATTGGCTTCATTAGTGAACATCTGGACTGACCTAGTTTGAGTACAGAGAAGTGAGCAAAATAGAACAAAACTTTTATGGCGTTCCCTTCCAGTGCAGGAGAGCTAGAATAAGCAGGGAAGCTAAATGTACATGATGAGTTTGGAGGTGAAGGATGGTAAGGGAGCGACTACTCCAGACTAGGAGAGCAGAGGAGGAGGTGCCCTTGGATGAGATGCCCAAGGATTCCAAGAAGCAGTGCTGAAGTTGCTCGGGGTGGGGTGGGGTGGGATTAAGATGGGTGGGAGGGTGGGTCAAAGCAGCTCCCAGGAATGGTGCCCCGGGATGGGAGGACACCTGGCTGGTTAGACGAAATGCATTAGGGTTGCCTGAGCACAGCCAGGGAGGAGGGAAGGCAGGTGAGCTGGGGAGGTGTCGGAGGAGAGACACGACTCATAGTGAGAACTCAGGGTGAGATAAGATTCCCTTGGAGGGGTTAGAGTGTGGGACGGGCCGGTGTCAGAAAGAGCAGTTAGACAAATGTCTGCATCCTGCTGAGCTCTGGCCCAGTTCTGACCCCTTTCATTTCTCACCCGGGGTGGATACATAACTTGCATGGCCTACTTTGAAAATAGAATGCAGTGCTTCCTGCTTAAAAAGCAGGAAAAAAAAAAAAGAAGAAAAAAGAAAAAAAAAAAGACATAGTTAAAAGCTACTGAAACATACAGCATTTCCTTTCTCCCTCAGCCTCACCTTCAACCTGCTACGGTGGTTTCAATTTGTCATTTCACATAGATCTAAGTAAAGAAGGATTCACATGTAAAACTCTTAGTGTGAATTTCTCTGTTCATCTTTCCACTGCCCAATATCAGTTTTCAGTGCAAATACAAGTGAGAACATTTTAGTAGACACATTTCCTGTGTGTATTTTGTTTGTACCAAGACAACGGAAATGCAATAAAAAAGGGCACAACCCCTCCTCTGCCCGCCCCTGGAAATGCAACCTTCTGCCAACTCTGGCCCTTTTATGTGACAATAAGTTAGGGGGACCCCAAAGTCACAGGAATTATTGGTTGTACTATCTTAATCTATTTCTTTCCCCAGGTCATTATTTTTGGGGTCAATTGTTGATTCTAACAAGGAAGCATTTGGAGTCACAAAGGATGTGATAGGAAAAACAGCCAGCATGCCATGGCCTTTGTTCTGTTATCTGCTGCAGGTTTTCCTTTGGAGTGGAAGATGCAGTCGCCCCCTGAGCTCCCTCTTAGTCCCAGATGTAAAATGTCTTGTCTAAGACTGTCTCTGGGGGTTGGGGATTTAGCTCAGTGGTAGAGTGCTTGCCTAGCAAGCGCAAGGCCCTGGGTTCGGTCCTCAGCTCTGAAAAAAAAAAAAAAAAAAAAAAAAAAAAGACTGTCTCTGGACTCCAGACTGTATAGATGGCCAGGAATCCTGTGCTCCTAGGATATGGCAATGCCCATGGGAAGGCAGGGGCCACCCAGGGTGGGCATGCAGAGTGGGAGGACTTCCTTTGCCCCCCATCTATGGCTCCTTGTCCCGGTGGATTTACAAAACAAAAGACCAAGTTATAAAGACTTTTAGGTGGATGACATCAGACCCGGGAGCCATGTTGGCCATGCCTTGTGGCCTGCCCGCCACAAGCTGCACACCCACACAGCTGACCCTGTTCAACCCCGTCCTTTAGAGAACTAGTCTGGCCTTTGTGGCGCAGATGTTAAAGGGCTGAATGAATGAGATAAATAAACCCACTGCCCGAGGCACATCCTGCAACCTTGGTTACAATTTATACTGCCAGCAAACAAGGTTTGAAAATTCTGGTTGAGAAAATGGTGCTTGTTTTGAATGGGGATTTTTTTTTTTTTTTTTTAATCAGAGATGCATGAGGGTCACTGTGGGGGAGATCACAGACCTGCATCTACTGTGCCATTTCAGGACCCAAATCCTAGAGGATGAAGAAGCAACAGCTTGTGTTAAAGAGAGAAAGCAGGTGGGGAGTGGATGAGGAAGAGAGCACGCAAACAGCCCAGTCACCATGTTGAGAGCTGTTTTGCATCTGGGGCTGCGGAATACCACTGGGCCCCGGAAAATGAGTGTGAAAATAATATCTTGGAAGATGTGACTGGTGCCCATGTCAGTGTCAGCACTATTGGCAAGGATACCATTAAAGAAGAGGGTATATTAGTAACATTAGGAAATAATTAGGGCCCAGTAACAGAGACATCATGGGGTATGAGCTTTAAAAATTTACTGACTTCTTATAGAAAGTAAGGGAAGAGTGACGTCTTAAAGATGATATTCACATATGGGGTGTGTGTGTGTGTGTATGTATTATCTACTGTGGGATAATCCTTCTGTACTCTGTGAATATGTATTACTCTCATTGGTTAATAATAAAGCTGATTTGCCTATGGCAAGGCAGGATAAAGTTAGGTGGGACAATCAAACTGAAGACTGGGATGAAGAAGGGCGGAGCTAGCTAGTAATAAGCCTGAGCTATTGGCCAAGCATTTTGCAATTAATATAAGCTTCTGTGTGTTTATTTGGGACCAGGTGGTAGGGACAAAAAAATCCTACCTCCGTCTACATATATCATGCTTTTCCTTGGAGAAAGAAGAACGAGCAGGATTACTTTGGTGCAGGATAAAATGTCAAGAAAAGACAAGCTTTCTGAATTTGGAGAAAATGAGAAAGTTGAGCTGCTTTTTCAGACCGAAGAATAATGTCAGGAATGAGACATTAGAAGGAAGCTGAGTGTCTGACATTTGTTTGTGATTTGTGGCTAAGGTTACAGGAATGGAGGTGTCACCTAAAAGTAGCTCAAGTACAGAGAATTTCCATGGAGGCCGCATGTCTGTGGGAGAAGGACCTCCCTGTCCCCTGGAGCAAAGCTGAGGTGTTCAGAAGAGAAGGGCTGTGTTTATTTAGTGGCCCCGAGACTAAGGAAAGATGTATTCCTGCCTTTACTTGAGGGGGACTTGGGTAGGGGGCCTGTAAGGCCATCCGCTCCCCCCACCAGGAAGTCTATACTTTCTTTTGAGACCATGATCTATTCAGGGCCTAAACTCACCAGGCCTGATTCCAGCCTCCAAACCCCTTCCTCCAAAAAAGATTATAGTGCTAAACAGTGGGATTGCTGAGGGCCAACTGTTAAGAGTTGGACTTCCGGGACGATCAGACTGGAATAGTTCAAATCTTGAGGCTGCTTGTTGGGAGGGATGGGCCTAGAGGATACAGAGAGAAGGGGAGGGTTATCCCATGGCCTCATGATTCAGTGCAAAACTCAGAGTGGTTCAAGTTTGAACTCGGCTGGCCTTGTTACCAAGAAGGTATAGTTGTTAGAGCTGTTCACTTCTTATATAACTTCCACTTATTTATTCATTTGCTATGTGGGCCTGCATTTATCCTCCTGGTCTGGATCTGCCCCCAGGGGAATTCCTTCTTGAGTTGAAAGGCTTAGGCAGAGGGTGAGGAGAGTCTCAGATAAAGCAACTTTTACTGCTTACATTATTACTGTTATTATCTTTAGTGGTTATGTAGGAGACCCTTAAAGACTAGGAGAATAACCTTTTTGCCTCAATGTGATCTCAAATACTTCTCGTTTTTGCGAATGGGCGTAGTTGTTTTTAGCAGAAGAATAAAAATACCTTGATGTTTTGGACATTACTTGTCCCTTTGTAAATGAAGATGGAAAGACCAGAATTACTGGTTAAACTGAGTGTCTTGTTTCCTTCAGATGTCTGGAAGGCATGCTTTTCCTGTGGAGCTCGGACTAGGATTCCTCCTTGAACTGGGAAGGAAGACAATGTTGGTCTGAAAAAAACCTGCTTTTCCAACTCAGCTTTGAGCCTGGGCCCTGAACCCTTTTTATTTTCCTTTAAGCTTGACATTAGGAATTTATTTATTTATTTATCTATTTATTTATTTATTTTGGTTTTTTAGAGATAGGGTTTCTGTGTATAGTTTTGGTGCCTATCCTGGATCTCACTCTGTAGACCAGGCTAGCCTCGAACCCACAGAGATCCGCCTGCCTCTGCCTCCCGAATGCTGGGATTAAAGGAGTGTGCCACCACCGCCCGGCAGGGACATTAGGAATCTTAAAAACAGGGAAGAGAAATACCACAAGCAGGACTGAGAGAGCTGAGGACCCAGAATGTTCAGTGGAGTTCAAGTTCTTCTTTGTCCCGTAAGTGTGCAAACTGAGTCAGGGTCCAGGTGATTATGAAGGAGGCGATTTCAGGATTCCTTTGTTACAACCAAGACTCAAGAGATGTGTGGACAGGATTAAGAGACACAGCTTAAGTTCTAGTTAAACATATGGACACTATTCTTGAAGAGCTCCTCAGGCATGTGCTGTTCATTATTTTATAATCAGATTTTCATGTAACTATCATTCTCATTTTATAGGCTTTGGGCACCTAAGACACCTACCCAAGATTGTGTGCATAGTCAGTTACTGAGACAGGTCTAAAAATAGTCCCTTTTGATAAATCAGAGCTTATGCTCTTGATCACAGTGTTGGTATGACCAGCTTTCCAATAGTCCTGGGTATGATATTGGGAAGCAAAGCTATTTCTTATTTGTTTGCTCATGTATTTTTGGTACTGGGGTCTGAACATAGGCCCTTACATTCTCTAGGCATGTACTCTACCACAAACTTGAGTAGGTATTTCCTATATTTTCCAGAAGACCAACATTTAGAGAGGTTATTCAGTCTGACCACTTCAATTACTTAGTTATGTATGCAAATAACCAGAGGAGTCACATGATACATCTCACATCACACAGCTGGTTAATGGTAAATGGAGAATCTAGGCACAGGAATGCTGCATGGGTATTTCCACGGCTCTCTCTATTCGGAACGACTAGTCCAGAAGTGCAGTTTGAGTTATGCTTAGTGGAGAAGTAGAAAGGTTTTCTTTGAATCTTCAAACTTGGAGTCGGGGTGGCAGCCTCTCACGGCCCTACAATCCATTCTGTGGCTGCTGAATGAATACATAAGGAAACATTGCTTGTGGACTGGCCTCGCCGTACTAAGAATGAAGGCACATGGTGGTTTGCTTTTAGTTTTACACCAAGTGTGTGTTTTGTCTTTGTGTGTGTTGTGTACACACGAGTGTGCCTGTGTGCAGGCGTACAGAGGCCAAAGCAGGGCGTTGAGTGTCTTCCTTTATTGTTCTGCTCCTTAGTATCTTCAGACAGAGTCTCTTATGGAACTGGAAGCTTGCTCTTTTTGCTGAACTGGCTGGCCAGTGAGCTTGAGGGATCCACCTGTCTCTTTTCCTCTCAATGCTGGAATCACTCACAGCATACACTCACAGATAGGCTCCGTTTTTAAATTGAAGCTAGAGATTTGAACCCAGGCCCTTAGGTTTGCTCTTGCTGACTGAATCATCTTTCCAGCTCCTCTGTGTTTGTCTTTGCTATCAAAAAGCCACTTCCTTCTCTAAGGGTAGCTAGGGCAGGAGCAAATGCCCCTGCATTCAAGTTGCTAATCTATAATTGGCTTTCCTGTTGGAACTCTTGGTTCATTATTCTGCCTAAGTGAAGCTATAGGGAGCTGGGTGGAGTCATGGCTCATGCATGTAATCCCAACAGTGTGGAGGCTGTGGCCACAAGATGCTGACTTGAAGGCCAGTGTAGGTTATACAGTGAGACCTCATTGCAAAAACAAAACAAAACAAAAACCCAAACCAAAACGAAAAAACCCAACAAATCAGCAACAGCAAAGCACAAAACTAAATTTAGTTAATTTAGAAGAAAAGTCACATGAGCTAGACTTCCATGTTTTTCAGCGAAGGCTTTAAAACAGGAAACTGAAAAAAAAAAAGGGGATGTTATTTATCTAGCTTGTGGGTTCAGAAGTTGTTTCAGTTAGTTTGGACAGACTATCTCAGAACTTTAGTTGCCTCAATGGTCATTGTTTATTTGTTCGTAATCACACGAGTCAGCGGTCCATTCCGGCTCAGCTGACTCTCATCATCTACCACCTCAGGTCTGACAGTGGCCAGAGTGGTGCTGTTGTAGACAGTTTGCAGATAGCTGTGACCTTTCCTTCCATCCTGTCCCCTCTTACACTGTGACGTTGACATTTCTATGTAAAACAGAAGAGATTATTTCTCATTACTGTTTCTTGTTGCTTGGGGTTTTTAGGTTTTGAGACTGAGTTCTGCTATCTCACCTAGGCTGGACTTGAACTCTCAATTCCTTTGTGTCTCGGTGTCAGCCTTCTGTGTAGCTATGAGAGATACATAAGACCACGTTGGGCTTTTCTCATTCCTTTACCCTGTGTGTTTGGATTTAACTCAGTGACATTTTCCCCTCAATGGGACATTAACAAACAGGACACCGCAGCCATTTGTTAAGTTTTTGAGCAATGGGACTTGTTTTCTTGCTTCTGTGAAGCCGGGGATCACCTGTGTAAAATACTTCACTCTGTCTCCTAGAGAATGGGGACCCATGTGTTCTGTTCGGCCTGAGACTGGAGATGTGAAGGAGGCCATCTTAGCTCGACAGCTGTGTCAACTTGATCCAGACCCGAAGAACTAAGCACCATTGGTGCCTCAAGCCACTTTGTATTCATGTTTGCTAGCTTGTTTAAACTATTATGTGTATGGTCTGTTCGTTAAGTCACATAATACAACCATTTCAACAGTTATTTTTGTTTGTGTGTGCTTTAGGAATTTGGATGATCTGAATAGCTTTTGTTTAACAGAATGGTGTTTGCTTGTTTTTGTTTTTGTTTTTTGTGAAAGGGTTTCTCTGTGTGGCCCTGGCTGTTCTGGAACATGCTCTGTAGACCAGGTTGGCCTTGAACTCACAAAGATCTGCCTGCCTCTGCCTCCTGAGTGCTGGGATTAAAAGCACAAAATGATGTTCTTGATGTATGGTTCATAGTTTAGGAAACTGTTCTTGCCCATGAGCTCTACTAACCAGGAAACTTATCAATGGAAGAAAGTCCAGAACATATACTGGTGCCCCAGATTCTTAGAGGAGTGCTCAGTGAGTGCTCTTGTCCCTCTAACAGCAAGGGGACCTTCAGAAGCTCAATGGCAGCTGTGACATTCCCAAGAGGAGGAAGGCCAAGCTGGTAAGTAAAAGTGATGGGGCTCAGGAATGAGAGAAAGCCTTTTGTATGTCCCTCTTGAGACAAGTCTTTGTGAACTGAGACCAGAGAAATCATTTCACTTTTCCTGCCTGAGAGGATTAGTGGTTTACAACGTTAGATTTAATTAAGTCAGTGTCTTCAGAAAAAAACCAAACAAACAAATAAAAAACAAAACCAAAAAATCTCTATTGTACTTTCAACAGATGTGGGCCCATACAAATCCAAGACACGCTGTCTTTCTGCCATTGCCTGGGGATGGAGACCACAGCCCAGTTTGGAAATACTCATTTTTTCTCCAAGGTTCCTTGCTATTGACTCCATGCTCTTTGGATGGGTGGCCTCTGGATGTGTGTTGTCAGAGCTCAAGTGAACTTGAAGTGGACCTGCCCGAGCACTTCAGTGCTGAGTTTTACAACCACAAAGTCCCCTGCTCCCCCATCATTGAGCACCGTTAACCAATGCTCGCCTCCTACTTCATCTACAATGCCATAACGTTGGTGGCATGTTAAACGTTTAGTGTACACAAAATATAAGCAGGCACAGTACATTCAGGAATTGGAGCTTTAAAGGATTGGCCAATTTTTAGATAAAGCAACGAGCTGGTGAAATCGCTTTCCTGCAGACATTTCAATTGGTGAGAGGGCAAGGCTGTTATTAGAGATGGGAGTGAGGGAGAGAAAACATCAGAACACTGCGAATGTAAGGAAAGGATATAAGTTCCCGGGGTGGGGAAAGAACTTCCAAACGGCATGCAGACTATAAAGAAAAGGGAGAAGTTGTCAATCACAAATCCTTTGCTTGCTTTCTTCCTTCCTTCCTTCTTTCCTTCCTTCCTTCCTTCCTTTCTTCCTTCCTTCCTTTCTTTCTCATTCTCTCTTTCTCTCCCTCCCTCCCTTCCTCCCTCCCTTTTCTTTCTTTCTCTCTTTCTCTCTCTCTCTTTCTTTCTTTCTTTCT
>CABHPQ010154964.1:0-24908 GCA_902168405.1 Peromyscus aztecus
TGACCTGGCAAATCCCTGGACTCTGAAAAGACTTTGCCTGGGTCATCTCCTAGACCTGGAGCCAAAGGCCTGCCTGCCCCCTTTCCCCAAGCCCCCAGGCTGGATGGGAGATTTTCTTGAGTGGGAAAACCATACACTGCACACCCAGGCTAAGTGCTGAGGCTGAGAGCCATGGGGTCTGCATGTGCTGAGGCACCTGGGTGCAGCACTGCTGGGGTGTTCAGCTCCTGCTGGAAGGAGTGGGCGGTGGCATGGTCAGAGGCTCTGTGCTCACGACACAGAGCAGGAAGCAGACAGGCAGCAAGCAAGGCTCCTGCCCACTTCAGAGGAGCAGGAGCTCTTCCATTAGGCAGTTCTCCAACCTGGAGCCAAAGGCAGAACCTAGACAGATCATCCTAACCAAACAGACAACCACTGAACCTGCAAGGCCAGTCTGCCCTGGGATTCACAGTAGAAGGGAAATGTGAGGGGCCCAAGGCAGTTTTACTGGCGGCCCTTCTATGAGAGGGGAAGTGGCTTTTAAGCCCGAGAACACCCACGAAGGTCCTGGGGAAGCTTGTGAGGAACTACAGCCGCTGAGCTGGGTTGGGGAGCAAGGTTCTACTCGTCCAGGACGGGGCACGTTTGACAAGCCCTGGTGCATTCTGCGGAAGGACGGGTGCACCTGTCCTGTGGACAGCATGTGTGGACAGCACTTCCGCCTCCAACAGGACCCTAGTGGCAAAGCTGATGCCGTTACCGCTAAGGACACGGCAGGGCAGGAGCAGCTAAGTGCTCTAGACGGGCCCCTCACGCCAGGACTTGGGGCTCCCATTACTGCCATAGCTACAGGGAACCAACAGGCACTTGGGTTCTCCGTGGCAAACACCACATGAGGAGTGAAACTGAGGCACAGAAGAGGAAGGGACCGATCATAGGCACACATCTGCAGAACAGCTGGCCGGGATTCCACACCTCCCAACTCCCACCTCTCCTGCACCCCTCAGCCAAGCCCAGGGTTCAGGGGTGGGGAGGGAACACCAGGCTCCCTTCAGAGGAGGCATGTCTCACTGTGTAGGAGCCGTGGTGAGACCACCTTCCTCAGGTGTGCTGTGCAAAGGATGCTGGTCTGTTTGTGTTAAAGGCGGGCCTTGAGGGGAAGCTTCTCCTTGATTCGACTGTATGAGCTTCTGCGGTGGTCCAGAGCGGCCAATCCTGGGGGCTTCTGCAGCAGGCCAAGGTCTCTGGACCATGGTCATTTCCACCACCAAAGTGGCCTTCCTCAGGCCTCCTTTTTAGGCCTCCTATTTAGGCCAGGGATGCAGAGAGCTGGGGTATTTACCTGCTACCCCACTCTCCTACTTCAGGAAAGTCCTTTGCCACCACCGTTCTGTGTGGGATGAACTCTCTCATGGCAGGATTCTTTCTTTGGGAAAAACAGACCTGAGGTAAGTGTCTCTCTGGTATGCTTTGGCACTGGGAGGCACTGCTGTGCCTTGAGGACCTTGTCCCTTGGGGATGTTTGCTTCAACTCTTTGTCACTTCCCACATCCTGGGTCCATGAGGCATCCTACCAGGACAGCCTAGAATCTTCAGAGAGCCTCTCTCCATGATCAAGGGTGCCCCAGAGCCCGGTCTAGGCCACCTTGAGAACCACAGGGCCTTTGAGAAGGTATAGGGCCCAGGAACCTTCACCATGTGATCTTTCTGAACCTCATGGCTCCCCAGAAGATGTGATGGATGTCTTCTGGACCATGGATTCCTCCTTACAGAGAGCTTCCATCCCGTCCTTCCTGAGTCCTGTATCTGTGGAGGAGACAATGATAAGTACACTGAGCAATGGGTGGGCGCCTTCCCTACCCTGTGTCTAAGTGTGGTAAAGGCGACACTCAGTACAGACCAGGCAGCCCAGCACTGCATCTCACACCACTCCCCGCCTGTGGTAAAGGCAACACTCAGTACAGACCAGGCAGCCCAGCACTGCATCTCACACCACTCCCCGCCTGTGGTAAAGGCGACATCCAGCACAGACTGGACAGGCCAGCACTGCATCCCACACCACTCACCTGCCTGTTCTGCTCATTCTTTTTCTTCCTGGGGCAAAGGATTGGGTTGGGGCTTTGTCCTCAGGGGACATCAGCAAATGTCTGGAGGTCCTTTTGGTTGTCACAACTGAGATGCAGATACTGGTATTTCAAAGGGGAACTAATGGTCCCACCCAGTGCATTGGGACCCACTGCAAGGAGTTATCAGGCCCTGAAAGTCCATGAGGCCTGCTGGGGGTGACAACATCACACACAGCTGGCTAGTGTCCCCATTTGCTTCCCTGTGGGTACCAGTCTCACTAACCCCGTCGAGAGGACAGCTTTTCTTCCTTACCCTGGTGCAGGGGACAGACTCAATGAGATCACTCTTTGCTATCACATGGAAGGAGACACACCTCCTACTTCCTGTCCATTTGGGGTACCTGGGCCATCAGTCTTCCCACCAAGCCTCTGTCACCCCTGATATTCAAGTCCACTGCCAATGACCACAGGCTCAGAGGTAAAAAAAATAGCTGTGGGAGCAGTAGAAGGTGAGCGCCTGGAAAAGCGGCGAGAGACACGCCCTCTCTGTCCCTGCTGAGCATCAGTGTGGAGAACCCTCACTGGTGCAGAGCTTTGGTCTCCAGGACTGGAGGGGGGGGTGCTTTCCAATCGGCTCCCAGTACTTTGCCTTATGATAGACTACAACCCCACCCTCTGGCTGGTGGCTAACGGAGGCTCCCATCTGTTTTCAGGCTCCCCTGCTCCAGGGATTCCCACAGCCCCAGATGGAATACCTCTCCACTTCCTCCACAGCCACCCTGACCCTCCCTGCTGTCTTCTCTCCTGAAACCCACTGCCAGACCCAAGTCAAACCAACGCAGCTTAGAACATGACACCGCCGCTGCCTGCCGTCTCCAGCCCTTTCATTTCCAGCAGTGGGCTTCATCTCAGCGCCATGATGCTGGGGCGGCCAGACTGCTGTCTGCTCACTCACTCTAGATGAAAACCCCAGCACCAGGACACTGGCTCACAGCGGGGCGAGACCTACAGCCGGGGCAGGTGACCCCAAACTGCATGCGACACTACACCTGCTGTCGGGATCTGGAGCACCAGGGCTCTCTAGCTGTCACTTCTCCTCCAGGATGGCTCTCCTGTCTCCAGCTCTTCCCTGCAGCACTCCACAGGTCCCTCCTTTATGGGCTGACTTGCTCAGACTCTGGCTCAGTGTGGGACTGGGAACATTAGGGGCTCCTCTTTGGTTCCCACTCTTAACGATTTAGGGTACTTACTGGCATGGGAGCGGGTAGGCACCTGGGCACAGGCATCGATGTGGCTGAAGCGTCGTCCTGAAGAGGTCAGGTACCAGTGCTGGATGGCTGGCTGGGGGTCATACTCCGTGACTGCCACGCCATTCAGGGCTGTCATCATGAGTGTGTTGAGCACCTCATTGGAGAGCTTGGTCCTCTCATCAGTCCTGATCCTGTTCATGGCCTTGAATCCCCGTTCACAGCAGGAAGTAGAGAGGGGCACACTGACCACCACAGCCAGGAGCTTGCTCAGCAGAGGGAATCGGCAGTGCTGAGTCAGGGCGTTCTTACACAGCATGGAGAATGGAAGGTTCTGGTTCGCTGCTTTCAAGCTCAGCCACTCCTCCAGCAGCGCTTCCTCACGGTACTCCATGGGGAGGGAAAGCTCAAAAGATCTGGCCAGGCTGAGAATGTCACTGTTCCCAAAGCAGGCCAGTTCAACCCCACTAGGCCAGGCCACGGTGTCTAACACCTCCATGCTCTTGAGCTGTGTGGGGCGGTCTGCATCAAACCTCTGCCGGAGGTACTCGACCCCAGTCAGGATTGTTCTCTCCCTGTCTGCCTGGAACCACTGCTCTGCATTCTCCACTCTGTCCAGGAAGATGCCATGGAGCTGCCCGTCCTGGAAACTGGCATTGAACTCCTCTTCCTTAGGCCCCGCCTGTTGGCGGAGACTCTCCAGTGCCACATAGGCATGCCCCAGGGTAGAATTCACTTCTGTGACCAGCACAAGCTCCTTCTGGCATACCTCCGACAGAGGCCTGTAGATGCTCAGGAAATCCAAAAGGAAGTGACAGAACTTGATGAAATGGAAGCCCTTCATCAGCTTCAGCATGCCCCTGGCTCTCTGACCAACCTGGCCCCCAGCCTCCACCACACTCTGAAGGTGCCTAGCCAGGGCAGGCCAGCTCACGATGAGCGCGTTCAGAGTGTGCCTTTTGCTGGCCACCCACCTGACAGCATTCAAGTCCTTCAGATGGATGATCTCTTGCTCCAGGAGAGCTGCCCCGCCCTGCAGCTCACTGAGCCTCTTATTCGAGGATTGGTAAAACTTGAAGACGGTCCGGATGTGCCGATCACACTTCCTCACCAGATCAATGCTCCCACAAGCATCCATCACAGCCACATGCAGCTGGTGGGCCACACTGTGCACAGGCAGGAGCTGAGGGATGATCTCCTGGAACTTTTGCACGAGGCCTCCCTTGCAGCTCAGCATGGCAGACCCATCAGTCCCCAGACCCACCACCCAGCCAGGCTTCCGGAAAGGGATATCTAGCTCATCCAGGGCAGCAACGATGGTCTCAAAGTACCCATCTACTGTCTCACTGGAGAGAGGGGCCAGGGTGATGTACGATTCCTTCACCTCCATCTGCTTCAAGTAGCGCATGTATATCCCCACACAGGCCTGGTTGGAGGAGTCTGTGCAGCTGTCCAGTAGCAGGCTCACACACGGGGAGTTCTGAATGTCTCTCAGGATCTCCTTCTTCAGCGTCTCGGAGATATACTTGATGAACTGGGTGCACGCGGTGCGATTCCGGTACTTGCCTAATAATGTGGTGCCAGTGTTCTGGAGGAGTTGCAAGACCTTCTCGAAGTCATTCAGAGGCCTAGAGTGGTAGGCAATGGAGTAGGCAGCATTGAAGAAGTGCTCCATGTTGGCCATGAGGTCGCTGGAGATCTCTGGAGTGAGGGTGGGTTGAGGGCTGTCACCTCTGATCTCCACGGTGTTGACACACAGTTTGTGTGCCTTACTGACTTCATGGTATTTTAAAGTCTCCACCTTAAAAGGCCCAGTGTAACCTTGGACTAAGCGGGATGACTTGTCGTGGAGAGTTGGTCTTTCTCTGCAAACAGAGCAGAACAGCCTGGTCTCCTTGGAGTCCATTACTAACCAGGGGAACTGCCCAAACCAGGACCTCTGAATGGAACGGGGCCTGTATGTCCTCTTGACTTTCTGGGGTCCGTCCACTTCTCCTTCACACACGCTGGGAGGACAGTGAGAGGTACACGTCTCCAGGGAGGCTGTCAGCGAGAAGGACGCTGCAGCTGAGGCCTGGGTTTGGATGTCGGCTTCTCTCACTGCCACCGTCTTCTCCTTCCCTTTGAAGAAATGAATTTATGCTTGGCTTTGCTGTTCCCGAGCTCTCGGTCTACCAGCTAAGACACCTGCACCAAGTAAGACACTAAAACAGAGAAGCCGCACATGTCCCTCCTTCCAGAGATCAATGCCAGCCTCTACGAGCCCTTCCCAGCGTTACTAGTGAAGGCCATCCTGGTTCCCCAACAGGTTGTTTGTTCTTCTGTTGGCTCCCCATCTACTCACCTGATACCCCAGGACTACGAGACACCAGATGCTGATGAGCTTAATCAGCCACCCTTGGCCACAGACATTATTAGATAAACAGGCAACTTTAATCTTCTCGTGAAGCTTCACAAACAAGTAAGGTTAAATCCGAGCACCTTCATCTTCTCATGAGTCTCAGAAGGAGGTTAAGATCCATACAGAGTGGCTACTGGCCCGTAAGTTATGGATGGGGAGTGTAAAACACATAGTTCTCACAGCCCACAGAGCTGCCACTGCTCCCCAGGAGGAGAGGAGAGGGGAGGGGAGGGGAGGGGAGGAGAGGGGAGGGGAGGGGAGGAAACCCTCAGAGTCAGGCCCCGCCCACTGCTCTGTCCAGTGTCTCTCATTTACCTCCCCCCAGCTCGGCCACAGTCATCAGCACTTCTGCTTGTCAGAGGACCTTATTTCTTCTATACGGCCCCAGCGGCCGAGACTGTTCTACAGTCTCAGGTAGGGCTAGTTCCTTATTCATCTCTGCCTACCTATGGCCTAGTAACATAATCAGTCCAGGATAAGCACGGCTAAACTCATGTGTGGCTTCCCATAGCTACGTGTGTCCAGACTTGTGCCCTTTAGAACTTGATGGGGCTAGACTCACCTAGGGATCGACTTTTCCCTGGCTTTAGCCCATTAGGGTCCTTGATCCAGGGTGCGGCTCTCCGTCTCAGTCTTGTGATCAAGTCTGGCTTGGCAGCAGGTGGCTCTGTTGCAGAATTGAAGATTCATAGTATCACTGGGCTGGCAGAGCACATAGCCCACCACAAGCTAGACCTGGCCCTGCAATATGCAGAGATGACTGAGTTCTGTCCTGGGTAAGGATCAGTTCGTGGGACAGACTTAGAACATACTCACTTGAATGCCTAAGCAGACGCCAGGGAAGACTTAATTCTTAGCCAGGAGGATGACTTCTACGGCCAGCCATGAGAACCAAGAGCCAGTAAGATGCGTCCAGAAGGGAAGCGGGGGGAAAGAGACAGAGAATAAAACAGAAGGAGAAAGGCGCAGCATGCAGTGCAAAGCCCATACCAGAGGCTGAAGTTGCCATCAACGGCCTGTGCTTGAGCCCCACCCCACGTAACCTCAGCAGGCTTTTGTGCAGCTGACTAGCTAGCTGCACATATTTGAGTGAAGAACCTTTAAAGACATCTACCATCTGCAATGGACCCTGAAAGAGGATTAGGAGAGTTACACACTACTCTTTACTTAGCTCAGGGTATGCACAAAACTGCTTCCTTATTTAATGTAAACTCCTTTACTGTCTCCTTTTGTGATTTTGTCTGTCTGTAAAGGGGTGCAATAAAGGGTCAGAAAGGTGGCTCAGGGGGTAACGGTGCTTGCCCCTAAGCCTGATGACCTGAGTTCAAATTCTCCAGGAATCACATGGTGATAGGAAAGAAATTACTCCCACAAGTTGTCTGCTGACCTGTACATATATGCCATGGCATACATATACCCCCCCCACACACACACACAATGTTTAAAACACATAGAAGTAGCTAGCAGCTTGAGTGCTTCTGGGAGGAACTGAAGGAGTGTTTATCCTTTGGACCACTTGGATATTCACATGCATGACATGGATATCCATGTATCCACATGTCTACTCTTAATAAAAACGAAGGAGGTAAATGACTACAGTGTGGTAGATTGAACAGCTGTCCTTCTTGAAATGGCTTTAAAAGAAGAGTGAAGGAATAACCAGAAGCACCAGCCCAGAGAAACACTGTGCTCCACACAGGAGACAGAAGATGCACAGGCCAGAGAAACACTGTGCTGCACACACAGGACACAGAAGATGCACAGGCCAGAGAAACACTGTGCTCCACACAGGAGACAGAAGATGCACAGGCCAGAGAAACACTGTGCTGCACACACAGGACACAGAAGATGCACAGGCCCAGAGAAACACTGTGCTGCACACACAGGACACAGAAGATGCACAGGCCCAGAGAAACACTGTGCTGCACACACAGGAGATAGAAGATGTGCAGGCCCAGAGAAACACTGTGCTGCACACACAGGACACAGAAGATGCACAGGCCAGAGAAACACTGTGCTGCACACACAGGACACAGAAGATGCACAGGCCCAGAGAAACACTGTGCTGCACACACAGGACACAGAAGATGCACAAGCCAGAGAAACACTGTGCTGCACACACAGGACACAGAAGATGCACAGGCCAGAGAAACACTGTGCTGCACACACAGGACACAGAAGATGCACAGCCTATACCACAGGGGAGGCTGGTGGTCTGCAGCACAGACCAATTCAGATGTAGGCTCTGGTGGCAGGACTGGGGTGGGGTGTCGGGAGTCATCAGTGGGTAAGGAATGAACAGAGCTGAGACAGGAACAACACTTGTTCAGAGACCTAGGAGGCCCTTGAAGCTCTCCAGGGAAACTAGGAAACAGCACCAAGGCAAGGGAAGGAGAACAGAGGCCAAGCACACGAGAAAATCTTCCAAGACACTCCAGACCCAGGACACGGAAAAGGGAAGGAGAGTGGTGTTTAAAACGAATGGGTTTTAGTTCATAGGCTCAGGGGTACACTGCTGGACGCCAAGCACCCGGCTGCTGCCTGTACCTTCTATACCAGCGACAGAAAGGGTGTATGTGTGCGTGTGTGCCATGTGTGTGTCATGTGTGTGCGTGTGTGGGTGTGTGTGTGCATGTGTGTGTCTGTGTGTGAGAGAGAGAGAACTGGAACTGTCCTCCCTTGCCCTCCAAACGCCAACAAATAGTAACTTTTGTAGTCTCTTCTATGACACATTCAGATTATAGCTGATCCTCACAGTGTCACCTACCCTTAAATGACTGTACAGAGCTTCCTGTTGGCTTTTAAAGCTTATTTTATTTATTATTATTAACTATTATTATTATTATTAGGGGTTTTTTTTGAGACAGGGTCTCTCCATGTAGCCCTGGTTGTCCTGGAATTCACTCTGTAGACCAGGCTGGCCCCAAACTCACAGAGACCCACCTGCCTCTGCCTCTCAAGTGCTCAGATTAAAGTCATATGCTACCACACCCAGCAAGGTTTTGTTTTTAAATAGGAATGAACTTAGAAAATAATAGTTTAAGAAAAGCTTCCTATGTGAAAACGAGAGATTAACAACAAGCAGGGAAAGTACTAGATCCAGGAGACGGCAGGGAGCACCATGGGACCTTAAGACAGGAACCAAGAATTAATACTGAGGGGTTGTGACAGGGCTCAGCTCCCTGATCTTCCAGAGGACCAAGTTCATTTTCCAGCACCCACAGTGGTGGCTCACAACTGCCCCTAAGTCCAGTTCCAGGACACTTGACTCTCTTCTGATCTCTGTGGGCACCATCACACACAGCCGACACTCACAAACATACACATCAATAAGAACAATCTTTTAGAAAGTGTATTCATTTTTATGTATGGTTGTTTGGTCTGCATGTATGTCCGTGCACCATGTGTGTACCTGGTGTCCTTGGAGGCCTTAGGACTGGAGTTAGAGAAGTGTGAGCCACCATGTGGATGCTGGGAATCAAACCCATGTCCTCCGGAAGAGCAGCCAGTGTTCTCAACCCTGAGCCCTCTCTCCAGCCCCCAAATTAATAGTTTTAAAAATAAAGGACTTTGCGGAGTGGTGGTGACGCACACCTTTAATCCCAGCACTCAGGATGCAGAGGCAGGCGGATCTTCTGTGAGTTCGAGGCCAGCCTGGTCTACAGAGTGAGATCCAGGACAGGCTCCAAAGCTACACAGAGAAACCCTGTCTCGAAGAAACAAAAAAAAAAAAAAGGGAGGGGGGGGCTTCAGGAAAAAGAGTTAATATCGGCAGTAAGAAAAGTCATGATGGTGCTGCAGGAAAGAAGAAAGGGAGCTCAGAAACAATAGCAAAACCAGAAATTAAAAAAAAAACTGCATTGTTGGGAAACAAAATAAATACACCTATCTAAAAGTTGTAAAAAATAAAAGGCAGAAAATAGAGAAAAATAAAACAGAGTCTAAGTCTAGCAAGCATCTGCTAACACAAGAGTTCTGAGAAAAAAGAAAAAGAAGAGATTGAGGACATCACAGGAGGACATTTTCCCAGGCACAAAGTTGGGGAGGGAGGGGGCCCCGGAGCTACTGTAACACCCACTGGAGCATATCATGAAGTACACTAGTACACTAGAAGAGATTTTCAAAAGGTCATTATCACTTTTATTTATGCACATGTGTGTGTGTAGGTGTGTGCACATGAGTGTTAGATGCCCCGAGGCTGGAGTTACAGGCAATTGTGAGCTGCTAGATGTGGGTGCCGGAAACTAATCACAAGTTCTCTGCAAGAGCAGCTCATGGTAACTGCTGAAACATCTTTCCAGCCCCCACTGGGACAGATTTTCAAAGCTCTCAGAGGAGAAATAATACGTTGTATTCAAAGACTTAGGAATAAGAAGGGTATTCAATTTCTCAGCAGCACCAGTAAAAACCCAACAGAACAATGCTTTCAAACCACGCTGAGGAAATGGTTTCCATCTGGACTCCATGCCCATCAAGTCATCACTCAATCATGTGGGTACCATGAAGGCCCCTGCAAATTCTAAAGACACCTGCAGTGTCTTAAAAAGAAGCTCTGGGATCTACCATTTGCTAGGAAGCTACCAGAAGACGTGTCCTCTAACACGTCCACAAAAAGGAAAGATCCAGGAAGTGGGAACGTGACAAAAGAGACTCCAAGCCACAGCTGTGTGGCAGTCCTAGGAACTAATCTGAGCAGGGGAGAGGAAGGCCCAAGAGGAGAGTGTCCAGAAAAAGAATGACGGCAACAGATCTCAGGATTTGACCACAGGCAAAGACATCAGATGTGTTTCTTAACTCCACTGGAGAGTTCAAACAGAATCAGAGGGAGTACAGAAAAAATTAACCAAATAAAAAAATATGAAAAATTCCACTTCCAGGGTGAAAAAACTCTATAATGAAGGGAACAGCACAATACAGCAGTAAATAACACACAAACACAATCAGGCAAATAACTCACATTGATGTAACCATAAAAGTGTGCTATACCTGTTCTGAGAGGATGGAGGGGAGAGAAGTGGACCTGCATGGCGTAAGAGGCATGTCTTCATCCTCCACAGTAGGAACCACTAGGTAACATCTAAAATTAAACCAGGAAGAGCAATGAACACATGCAACAGGGTACTTAAGTATGACTCTGCCTGCCTGTTTGGGCTGAGGGCATCAAATATGAGGCACCAGGGCCATGTAGATTGCTCAGCAGGTAAGAGTACCTGCCACTAGGCGTGACAACCCGGGTTCAATTCCTAGGACCTATATAGTGGAAGGAGAGAAACAAACCCCTCCCACAAGTTGTCCTCTGACTGGCAGACACACACCCACATACACGCACACATCTGCAATACATAAATATAATTCTAAAAGAGTTTAAATGGAGTTTTGTTGCCTCTAACAGGGCAACAAGGCCCCTACAAGATACCACAGGCTAATAAGAAACCCAGTGCTAGAAATGGGTTACTTCTTTTGGAGTTGGCCAGTGAGGTCCCACAGACCCCCCCAACATTACAGGCCATTGCCACCAATAACGGTTACCCTCCAGAACTCGATGGTAAGACCCCATAGCTGATGACACTACTTGAATTGAGTCATAGACAGAACATGGAGACATCAAACTGGTACTGACCTAGAAGCTTCATCCCTATTGGTTAGCACTCATAGAGCTGGAAGGTGTTATGCATGCTACTGGAGGAGTAAAGCAATCACAAATCTTACCCACTTGTGAGCCCTGCAAGACATGCCCACTGGTACAATAGTAAGATAAATGTCATGGGAGTAACCAACCATCTTCTGACTAGATTTAACACTAGTTCCGTAAGATAGGAGCTATACCTGACACCATTACCGAGGCCAACAACCTGTGGCTAGACAGGTCATAGGCCCGAGGAGAGAACCTACCATCATTCCAAATGCACACGGTATTTAACGAACTGCTAATGACTTATCTTCACACCCATAGATTAGAGCACCTCTTGACCCTCCTCAGGGAAGCTTCTTCCTCAAGTAAATGGCAATGACTGGAGACCCACAACTGGTGAAGGTGCAGAGAATAAGAGACGGTGGGACGCTCAGCCTTAAGTGGGACCTCTGTATCATATTCCCCCTCCCCAAGCCCAGGGGTCACTGCGGAAGAGGGGCGGAAAGAGTGTAAGAGCCAGCGTTCTCTGGACAGGGCAGCTGCATACATGGACTAAGGGCAGTTGAGACATCATGCACAAGACCTCTGCAAGCTCAAGTCAGACTTGAGTCCAAGCACTGGCAGGGGAGGCAGGCACAAAATTCTCCCCCTTTTGGCAACTGACGGCTGCTGAGAAAGGGAGAACCAGCTTTGTAAGGGTGTAGTCCCTGGTGGGTTGACCATGCTCAAAAGCACAAATTGGACTCAATGAGTTTTTTCTTTTAATTGATACAAATTTGGGTGAGTATGAAAGAGGGTGTGGATCTAGGAGGAGCTGGAGAGGGGTGAATACAATAAAGACAAAGTCATCAAATAACGAATTTTTAAAAATGAGGCACCTGCCACCTGTCATTCAAGTGGGGTCACGGCACAAACACAAAAAGCAGACGGTGCTGCCCCTGACCTGTGAGGAGGCAGTCAGAGCAGACCCTGAAGGTCAGGAAGCAGATGTTGGAGATGTTTGGGGGAAAGCTGTCAAATGGATCGTGAACCCCCCTCCTGCTACCATAGGGAAGGTGGGGATGCACCACCCCTCTCGCTGTAGCTGTGGGGGTTGTCATAGGAACAGCTGAGGGTGCTCCTTGGTTAATGAACTGTAAGAAAGCCAAGCCCTGAGTTCCACACCCAAATGAAGGATGGGGCACTAGCAGGAATGCAGCCTTCTTCCCCAGGTCCTCCCGGGCACAGTCTCTGGGCCAGTATCTTGATTCTGGGTCTATGAGAACCAAAGTAGGGAGTCCAGCTGAGCTTACTGGACCTTCTGACCTGGAGAACTTCAAGACAATAAAGATTTCTGATCCTTCTTGGCTACTCTCATTCCCAGGGTGACAGGGGCCACCCCAAAAATCAGATCTAAAAGGATTATCGTGGTCCTGGCTTGTTCTTCACTCCCTCACTCCAGGCTGCTCTAACCTGGAGGCACAGTCCTGTGTCCGGCTCTGGAGAAGTTGGCCCTCTGGCCTCCCCTTGGTCACTCCAGCATTCCTACTTGTCTCCTGGGCAGACCTTCCCTCTCAGAGTTGGTTTCCACTAGGTGATACACCTTCTCCCCAACTCCACGGGGCCAGGCTGTAGTTAAGGATCTCTTCCAGAGACAGGCACTGCTCCTCTGAAGTGAACGACCTCACTGCTTAGCACACGATGCCTTCTTTACGAACACAAATCCCTGGTTAAGGGGCTGTGGGTGCTGGCAGAGGGCTTGCCCTGTATGCACTAAGCACTGGACTCCATCCCTAGCACAATAGAAACCTGGTGGGGTGCATGCCTATAGTCTTAGCACCTGGGAGGTGAGGCAGGAGGATTAGACGTTCAATGTCATCTTCAACTACACAGTGAGTTTGAGGCCAGCCTGAAATACACCAGACCCCTGAGGTCTCAAACAATCAAACTAACCAGACCAAACCAAAATAACCAAACAACCAAAATAACCAAGCCAAAACAAATGAAACTAAAGACTCAGGTCAGCTTGGGTGTTTCTATTACTGACAAATGTCCATCCCTCTTTCTTCTCTCTGTCTCTTTTCTTTTCTTTCTCAGAGTCTCAGGCTGGCCTTCCAAACCCTTGATCCTTCTGCCTCAGCCTCCTGAGTCCTGGGATTACAGGCATGTACCACCATGTCCAATAACAAGTTTTAGTTTCTTAACGGTTAAATGTAAACTAGATTTCTAGATGTTTTTTGGCAGGAAGCAAGAGACCTTATCAAACATGATCAGAATGTGAAAACAGAATGTAAAACACAGAAATAAAAGAACAGCTGGACAATCTGCAGATGACAGACAAGACAGTTCTAAATGAGTGAACCCCAAACAGAGACTAACAGGAAACACTGAGAGACAGGCCGTAGACAGAACTCGGAGCAGAGCACTGGCCTAGCGTGCAGGGGCCCTGCGTTCCGCCCCCAAAGCCACGAAAAATCAAACAGAACCAAGCCCTCCTCTCTATGAGAAGATGACTGTCCTCTGTAGGTTCAGCACTGTTGGAACAGCCAGGTACCTGTGACAGGTGAGTTACAAGTCTACAGAGCTGAGAAGCTTTGAGCCATCCAACTGCTAAATGAATGGAAATTAATGTTAAACTTGATTGCACCAAACTAAAATTTCTGTTTGAGAACAGGTCAAGGGCTGGGGATGTAACTCGGTGGTTGTACTGGCTAGTTTTATGTCAACTTGACACAGGCTAGAGCCATCAGAGGAGGGAGCTTCAACTGAGAAAATGACTCCATAAGACAGGGCTGTAGGCAAGCCTGAAGGGCATTTTCTTAGTTAGTGATTGTGGGTGGTGCCATCCCTGGGCTGGTGGTCCCGGGGTTCTATGAGAACGCAGGCTGAATAAGCTATGAGGAGCAAGTCGTTAAGTAGCACCCTCAATGGCCTCTGCGTCAGCTCCTGCCTCCAGGTTCCTGCCCTGCTTGAGTTCCTGTCTCCATTTCCTTTGATGATAAACTGTGATGTGGAAGCATACACTGAATAAACCTCTTCCTCCCCAAGTTGCTTTGGTCATGGTGTTTCATCATAGCAGTAGTAACCCTAAGACAGTGGTTGTCTTAGTTTGGGTTTCTATTGCTGTGATGAGAAACCATGATCACAACAGCTCTTATAAAGGCCTGGCCTACAGTTCAGAGGCTTAGTCCATTATCCTCATGACTGGAAGCATGGTAGCATGCAGGCAGACATGGTGCTAGAGAGGAGCTGAGAGTTCTACATCCGGATAGGCAGGGAACAGGCAGAGAGTGACAATGGCCCTGGCTTGAACATTTGAAACCTCAAAGCCCATCCCCAGTGACACACTCCTTCCAACAAGGCCACACCTCCTAACAGTGCCACTCCCTATGAGCCATGGGGGCCATTTTCATTCAAACCACCACAGTGGCAAAGCAACTGCCTAGAATGAGCAAGGCCCTCTATTCCATCATTAGCTACAAACCAAAATAAAATCCAGACTCAAGAATAACAAACTTGCCTGGCAGCGGTAGTGTACGCCTTTAATCCCAGCACTCGGGAGGCAGAGCCAGGCAGATCTCTGTGTGTTTGAGGCCAACCTGGGCTACAGAGTGAGAAAAGGACAGGCCCAAAAACTACACGAAGAACCCCTGCCTGAAAAAAAACCAAAAAAATAAAAAAACAAAAAAAGAATAACTCTGAAATAACATTGGAACTCTGTAATTGTCTTTCCCACTATAAACTCTGAGAAGAAGCAGTGTGGAGATAAACTAAAGTAAGGACAAAAGGAAGTGTGTGGCCAAGTGTGCTGCAATGGAATGTCACCCACTTCTCACTAAGGTGATAGAACCAGCAGTGATCCACAGGGAGAGTGTGAAAGACCAACTGTTAGCTACCCACAAAGGGTACGGGGTACAGCAAACTAAAAGACTGGCATCTTCTGCTGCTGCGTGAACTTTTAAATGACCATATTTTATGCATGGTGCCATCATTTTAATACGAACACGATGAACACGAATGTCTCAACTCAAAGAAAGGGAGTCCAACTAGTAATGACATACCAAATAGGGATTTTATCCGAGTCCACTGTACATTCAGTAGACAGGACAGTAGGATTCACTTTGGACATTTACCAGATAAATGACTACGGTCTGGGCACTGTTCTCTCATATGGAAAATATTACTGCCTACTTTCAGAATTGGTTTAAATATCACATCAAACATACAGAAGGCTTTTAACACAGGACCAGCCCTTGGCAGACATTCAGGCCACAGCAAAGCCATTGCTGCCATTTCCAGACAAAAGAATAAAAAAAAAAAAAAAGAAAACCCTTACCAAAAGAAAACCATGAAGCATTCCTATGTATGCAGATCATAGTATTTTGAGTTAAGATACAAGGAACAGGTTTTAAAAATTAAAAGATAATGCAAAATTATCTGGAAGCAAACTGCCTTGCTACTGAAGGCTACTTTGAAAAAAGAAAACCCAACTTTTTAAAGTCAGTGTGTAATTACTTTATTTATTTGTCTGATATAAGGTCTTACTCTGTAACCCTGGTTGATCTGGAACTCTCTGTATCCATCATGGCCTCAAACTCACAGTGAGCCTCCTGCCTCAGTTTCCTGCCCAGCTGGCATGCAATTTTTGCAAATGAATTTCCCCTGGATCTTGCTTCCTAGTTGTACAGTAGCGGCATTGATGTTCTGGAAGCACATCACCATCACAGGCACCAGATCTAAGGGGCAAAGACAAGTCCTCTGTCACCATAAGATAATGATTACTCAAGTAACTTCTGAAATGTCTGGAGAGCCATGTAAGACTGCAAACAGCTATTGCAGTGGCAGAGCATTTACCCAGCACATACAAGGCCTGGACTGAAACTTCTGCACCACACACATGTAAGAGTAACTATGGAATTATGAATAATAATAAAAACAGTATACAGAAGGAGAATGTTGGAAAGTGGAGCTAGAGAGATGGCTCAGTGGTTAAGAGCACTGTCTACTCTTCAGAGAACCCAGGTTCGTTCCCAGCACTCACATGGCAGCTCACAACCATCTGCTACTCCAGTTCCACGGGATCTGATGCCCTCTTCTGGGCTCCACCAGCACTGCACACACACACACACACACACACACACACACACACACACACACACACGGTGCACAAACACACACGCAGACAAAACACTCATACACACTAAAAGACAAACAAACAAAAAAGGTGAGAAAGTAATCCAGCAGAGATCCACTGTCAGGCCCCAGGTGGAGCTCCAGGAATCCAACTGGCGAGAAAGAGGAGTGTTTGTATGAGTGAGAATTGTTGAGACCAAGGTTGGATAAAGCACAGGGACAAATAGACAAATGAATGGAAACACATGAACTATGAACCAATGGCTGAGGGGCCCCCAACTGGATCAGGCCCTCTGGGGTAAGTGAGACAGTTGATTAGCTTGATCTGTTTGGGAGGCATCCAGGCAGTGGGACCAGGACCTGTCCTCAGTGCATGAGCTGGCTGTTTGAAACCTGGGGCTTATACAGGGACACTTGGCTCAGCCTGGGAGGAGGGGACTGGACCTGCCTGGACTGAATCTACCAGGTTGAACTCAATCCTCAGGGGAGTCTTTGCCCTGGAGGAGATGGGAATGGGGGGTGGGCTGGGAGGAAGGCAGGGGGGGTGTGAGGGGGGGGAGAACAAGGGAATCTGTGGCTGATATAATTAAATTATGAAATAAAAAAATAAAAAATAAATAAAGAAAGAAAGAAAGAAAGAAAGAAAGTAATCCAGACTGCGGCTATAGTGTAAACAGAGGGACATGCCCATCGACAGAGCCATAAGGCTCTGTGTGTTTCATTCTAGAGAAGTCATTCCACAAGCAGACGTTATGAGAGGTGCTGCTGCAGTTCCCGTGTGCACACAGCGGCCTGCTCTGCCAGCTCCTGTTACGGTGCACACCAGCGACACCGGGAAACACCAGCTCTAAACACAACAGCTGTCTCCCCATCTGAGGCGGCATGGCATCCTGGGGTGTCTGCCACAAAGACGCAAATGAGAAACAAATGCAGGAGAGGTCAGCCTCTGCTACCCTAACTCTCCAAGGCCCAGGCCTGGTGACATTAATGCCCAGGGCATTGTGCTGGCACCTGGAAAAGATGGAAGAGCCTCAGGCTGTTCAGATGGAGTGGGAACCCTGAGAGACCCATTCGTCTTCAGCCTCTGCTCACGCTGCTCCCATCCCCTGTCTTGTCTAGGTACCCTTCCTCCATCCGGGGGACCTGGTTTTGTGTCCCCCATAATACTTCTCTGAAGACGTCTGACTCCTCCCTCCCACACCCAGACTTCCCTACCCCACTTCAGTAGCCCCAGGGACTCTTCCAGAACCTTCTTATGAACTCAGATGTCTCACAGTTTCCTTCAAAGGCCTGCTGCTGCCACAAATCCACTAGTCCCTGTAGCACCCGGCAAGTATCGGGCATTCAGTGAATGTGAGTCGGGGAGGGGTGGATGGATGGACAGAAAGATGACTGAAGATGATTGAAGAGGCGGTACAGTGACCCGAAGCAGGCAGTGCTCGGAGGGACAGAAGACAGGCTCACTCTCTGCTCAAAAGGAAAGGGCAAAACTGGGAGAAGGCCACAGCTGCTCTGAGGTCCCCGAGCCAACGACAGTGGTGTGTAAAAGCTTATGGAAAGCTTTACCCAGGGAAGCCAGCAGCTCGTAGTTCATCTGCATCACATCTCTGTAGAGCTCCTTCTGCCGCTTGCCCAGCAGGCCCCACTCCTCCCGGGTGAAGTACACCGCCACATCCTCAAACTTTGCAGGGAGCTCCCCGGACACCCTGGGATCCTTCAGCGGCTCGCCGTCAGGAGGCCCCTGCAACACAAGCATCACCACTCAGCCCACTGTGGGAGTGAGGCACGAGGCATGACCGCAGCCTTCTGAAGACGCCTTTCTCCCTGGAATCCCACCAAGAGCCCAGGAATGAATTCCCTGCTGAAAGTCATCAAATCCACGAGCCCCAGACAGTACAGAAACCAAACTGGCTCAGTCAGATCCAAGTGTCTTCAGGAAAGAGAAAAACGCACAGAACAGAACCTCTGACTGCTGGCTGTCACCTCGAGTCCCATGGTCACCCTAAACCCACTGTGGCTGTAGAGAGGACTGTCTGCCTCCAGGGTCTACCAACAGGATGTGAAGGAAGCAGCAGTTAAAAAGAACTAAAGGGGCTTAGAACTAGGGAGGGCTTTATGCACACCACACTGCTAGAATCCTGAGGCTCGGAAGTCAGAGCTGTTATTACCTCCTAACACTAAAAAATAACAAAAACATGAAGAGAAGCTTTGCTCTTTCTCTGGGTTCTGGAGAAACTTGACCACCCAGTAGAAGGCTCCTACGATGTTTTCTGTGAGGAACATCTGAGCTACCCACTGACCCCGACCACCAATGGTTAACTGTTAAATTCTACTTGCTTGTGATAGTTGAGAGCTGGGGAAAGTTCAAGTCACTCCAAGATTTCAGTGAACAGTTTCCTTAGCTACCAACTCTCCAGGAAATCAGGTAACAATGAAATAAACACAAGTTGAACATTATCATCTAGTGTGGTCCAGCAGAGCTGTACCAAATGGAAGGACAGTACCAGGCTGGTGGTCAAAGCTCTGGGCAAAGGCCAGCACTGGCCACAACAGCTTGTGGATTCTGGACTCCATGAGGTCACTTTTTCCTGAGTCTCAGTTTTCTCCCAATATGATGAATTTAGCAACTCTTGCTCTACCACCTCAGAGTAACCTTAGACACAGTTCATCATATAGCATCTGTGAAAACTCTGATGTTAAAACATTAAAGATACTAAATATCACAACATGGTCTATGTTCAGTTTGTGATGGACTGATTCTTGAGTTCTGTGGCTGTTCTGAATGCTGGATAAAGATCGCCATTCCTTCTATGGAAAGTCAGGATGCTCTGTACCATGAATTAGGCTTTGCTGTCTATAAAACAGAAGATAACCCAGCAGTTGTCCCAGTTAAATGAGTTAATACCTATAAAGCATTTAAAGCAATATCTAGAGAATTAAAATAATGTGAGCTGGGGCTGGAGAGATGGCTCAGTGGTTAAGAGCACTTGCTGCTCTTCCAGAGGACTTGGGTTCAATTCTCAGCACCCACATGGCAGCTCCCAACACTTATGACTCCAGTTTCAGAAGATCTGATGCCCCCTTCTGGCTTCCACAGGTACTGCACACATGTGATGCACAAACACCTGTGCAGACAGACACTTATACAGATAAAAAATAAATAAATAAAAGAAATATCAAAAAAGAGAAAAGCATGTGTGTTCTGGTGACCCTATGATGTCAGTGATGAATATCACTACTGTTCTTTTTTTCTACTGTCACTTTCAATATGAGTCTCCTCTAAGGCACAGCAATCAATAAACACATTACCTGGCTGCAGAATTCAGTAGTGTCCTTACACAACGAATTGCTACTTGAGGGATTGAGGATATCATTGCCAATTTCTTTTTGCCTCAAATCTGACATGCAGTCTAGATGCAAAGCAGGGATGGCTCCACTCCCTGGAGGGTCCTCTAGTTCAGCTCTCGGGCTTGACAGGAGCTCGGCTATGCCATCAAAGTCTCCCAGGGGCCCCGGAGGGTAGAACGTGGGATAGTCTGCAGTGAAGAGGTGGTCAGGACTGGCCAGGATATCTGCGGAACTCTCCTTGAGACTCTGGAGGTGGGCTGCCCAGACGGGGTCCTTGGCAGCCAGGGCGCTGACACAGAGCATGTGGGCCTTGCTCTTGGCGTGGTATTTGAGAGTTTCCACCTTGAATGGTCCTGTGTAGCCTTCTATTAATCTTGACCGTCTGTCCCTGCCAGATGGGTATTCTCGGCAGACAGCACAAAACAGAGCCGTCTGTTCCTCATTCATGGTCAACCATGGAAACTGTGTGAACCATGACTTCTGGATAGAACGGGGGTTCTTGTCTTGGGGGCTGTTTCTTCCTGTCCACTCTCCCTCGATGGCGCTGTTCTCTGTGCTGATGTGGGCAAGGCAGGCTTTTTTTTGAGGTGGTAGGTATGGTCCTTGCTCTCCGGTGGAACCCTGCATATCTATTTCTTCCATGTAGTTCATGTGGGTTTTTCCTTTCAAAGAAAGAGATCATTGAAATTTGAAATCCTATGGTCTGAGAGCCATCAATATACAAACGGTAGGTCACACTCAGTCCAAAATGACACCCCTCCTCTCTATTCGTTCTAAAGAATATCATAATTGAATTCTCGACTTTCACTTACCTGACTCCTCATACCCATCTTACTTCACCAGAAGGAAATCCGGCAGGTGTGCTTTAAGCAAATGTTTCCTTTCAAATAAATTAAAGGGGAGATGGACACACTGGATCAAATGGACATGGCTGCACTTTGACCAAGGCCGCCTCAGACAGTGGCCCTCTGTTAGGTTCAGAGCTTACTTAGGATAAAACACCGAGCGCATGGCAACACAGGGTTTAAAGAGATGGAGGAGCCAGACTGCAACTCTCACTTGTAGGAACTTCTTTCTGGGGTGGGCCTGGCAGAGAGGCCCCTGCATTCTGCTTAAGTACCTAAGGCAAGGCAGCCACCTACGCATTGGGCACAGCTGCAGTCCCCAGATAGACAGCAGCTGGTAATCTGCAATCCACCTCTGCGTACAACAGTCCTCTTCATCTGCAGGGACTGTGCTCCAGGCCCCTGGCAGATGGATGCCTGGGCCATGGAGGGTCCTAGGCTATGTACTGTATTTTTTTCCCATCTATACATAAAAGTGATAACATTTCATTTATAACTTAGGCATAGTAAGCAAGTAGCAATAACAAAATGGAACATAATAATATTGTAGTTAAAGTTATGGAAATGTGGTCTCTCTTCTTATACCTTACTGCCTTACATTAACTGTGGCTGACAGTTGGTTATCTAACACCACGGGGAGACCATGGATAAAGGGAGTACACACTGCAGACAAATGGGGCTACTGCAGTTCTAGCTGGTGATGCAGATGAGGTACAGCCAGTAGGCCACAAATGAAGAGCCATGCAAGGGGAGACAAAAGAAAACAAATGGGCCTCTGGGTTTCTTTGCAATCACAGCAGTCCAGAGATGCCTGTGGTCTAGCTGAGGAAACCACAAGAGAGAGTAGACGCTGTGGATCTGACTCACACAAGAGAGAGAGCCCGGCTTCCTGTGTTCTCACAGGAGAACTTGGTTAACTCTGTCATCTCCTAAAGCAGAGAAGCCACCCTTAGGACTTAGCAGATAGCTGTCCATTCACTGTTCCATTCACTTGACGACAATTTTAGACCTACTGTGTGCCAGGCACTGCCATGGACACTGAAGATACAGTGGGAAGTAAGACAGTCACACCACCTTGGAGTTTTCAGTATAAACACTGGCTGTAGGGCAGAAATCCAAGGAGGGGGTTGAGAGGGCAAAGTACTTCAAGGGTGGGGCAGGGGTGCACATCCAGACAAGGTGAGATCTGTGGGAAGGACAGTGTTCGTCTTGTGCATGGTGGGAACAGGCAGATAGGGTGCGGTTGACTCCTAGTGCCCACCCTGCTCCTTGTCAGTAAGTACCGCCTTCATGAACACTCACCAGGATGATGGTTCAGGAGACACCTCTGGCCCTGGATGTTGCCTAGCCATGGCTCAGCCCCTTGCCCAAACTCATGGAACAGCTCAGGATTGGAAGCACTTGGTCCTGAGTTGGGAACACGGAAAAGCCATGAATGCCTGGCTCCAGGTCCTAAAACCAAGGGGCAACTCTGTCTGGGACAGCCTCCATGTTGTGAGACTGTGGGTGGTATAAGAAAGTGAGAATCAGATGGTCTGGCTTAGTGGTTTAGAAACTCTGCTATCTGTGAGACGTCTAAGAGAATGAGGTAGCAGGCAAAAAAAACCAAGGGCAGGCACAGGCAAAGCTAAAATGACATTAAATTGTCAGGGCTGGAGAGAAGGCTCAATGCTTACGATCACTGGCTGAGCCAAAGGACCCTGGTTCAGTTCCTAGCACCCATGTGGCAGTTCACAACCATCCATAACTCCAGTTCCAGAGGATCTAACACCCTCTTCTGGCCTCCATGGGCACCTGGCATACACAGGATATACAGAGATACATGCAGGCAAAACACTCATACCCATAATAGTAAAAGCAAATAGAAGGCAACCATGCTGGACATAGATCCAGCCCTGGCACACAGTCCCACTTGCCAAAAGATGCCAGAGAGCTATACTTGCACATAAAAACTCCCTGTAGCTCAACAATGGCAATTTAAACACTTTGTAGACACCCTAAACTAGAATAGCAAAAGTTGAAACAGCAAAGCAAAATGGAACAGAACTCCCACTGTGAGTCAAAGCTGGCTGTGAGCTACTGCTTTGCAATTTGAAGCTTCAGAGTCTTGGTGGTTTTCAACTTTATAAGCAGGCACAGCGATGGGACCCAGCCTTGCTACAACCCCACCACCCACAGAACACTGAGGTCACAGCTCCCATACCCTTATCCAACAAACACAAGTTAATTACCCTCATCCAAAAGGCTCAGGGCCATGGGGACTAGGGATGTAGTTCAGTTGACACAATGCTCGCCTAGAAAGCTCAAGGCTCTGAGTTTAATCCCAGCATTTGGGGAGGCAGGAAGATCAGAAATTCAAGGTCATTCATGACTTTTTAGGGAATTTGAGGGCCAGCCTGAGCTACATGAGACTATCAGGTTTTGGAATTTTTCAGATTTTTAAGTATTTGCACTTTACTAGTGAGCACTCCTAATCTAAAATACTCCAAAAATCGAGAACCTATGAGTGCAGGTGACTCTCTAAAAGTTTCAGAGTTTACAGGATTTCAGATAGCAGACTTTTGGATTATGGATACTCAATCTAGAATAGAACACATGTGTGCACAAACATTTGGAACACAATCACTTCTGTCCTCGGTACAGAAGGTAAAACAAAAGCAGAGAAAAGTGTGTTTGAAAACTAAAACAGAAGCAATGAAAAACACCTACATTTGTACAAAGTTTCTCGGTTCATTTCATCTCATGAAACTGCCTTAAGAAGAAAATCAAGGCCTACAAGGTCAAAAGCACCCGAGCATCAGTGGTAGAGCTGGAGAGAAAAGAGATTCGCAAAACCAATGCTCTGGCCACCACGGCAGACTGCCTCCAGGATCCCGGGGGCTCCAGACCCACAGACTGTTTCCCACTCTGCACTGTGGAAACAGCCCAAACCATCAGACCGCCTGGCATTCTCTATTTGTCCTGGCCAACTTACAAAGAGGAGAAAAGGACTGGGGTGGAGCAGATGGGAAAAGATACCCAGAGAAACCAAAGAATTGCAGAAAATTCCCCAGTATGTCCTGACCCACGTGAGGCTCGGGACGCAGATCTAGACTGGCTGTGGTAGGAATCCTTACCTAGGGGTGCTGTCTGCTTGTTGGAAGCAAAAAAGTCCTTCTGGGGCTGATTCGGCATCATCCATTCCTCCTGCAGCAAGTACAGTGTGATGTCATCAAAGGTCACAGGAACCTGAGAGGAAAAATGATCCCTGCTTAAGTATCAAGTTCCTGAGACACATCTTCCACACTGGCAGTCAGAGCTCCTACTCTACGGATTTACCAGTGTGTAGGGCAGAGTGGGAAGCATTATTGATGCACACACACAACCTGCAACCAATCTCTCTTGCTGTGTGAGTATACATCACAGTGGAATAGAATTAGGAAGTCACAGCCACTGAACTCAATCAGAGCCTTCTTTATGAGGCTGACCTAAGAAGTCTCTATTTTTACATTGTGTGTGTGTGTGTGTGTGTGTGTGTGTGTGTACATATGTGAATGTGTAGAGTAGAGATTAGTGTCAGGTGTCTTTCTCAATTGCTTCTCCTCACTTAAAAAATAAAAAAATGTAATATTTATGTGTATTAGTGTTTTGCTTGCATGTATGCACGTGTCCCACACTCATGCCTGGTCCTGGGAAAGTCCAAAGAGGGTGTCAGATCCCCTGGAACTCAAGTTACGGATGGTTGTGATCCACCATATACATGCTGGGAACTAAACTTGGATCCTCTTCAAGTGTCCTTAACAGCAGAGCCATCTCTCCAGGCCTCAGAAATTTAAAAAAAAAAAATGTTTTATGTTCATTCCCATCATTGAAACAGAATTACTATTGATTGGCGTATGGCCTCTGAATGTTTTATCTATGAATATATAAAAATGGAACATTTTTAAAGTAGTAGTAGAGGCCAGCCAAATGGCTTAGCTGGTAAAGGCACTTGCCGCCAAGCCTAATGACCTGAGTTAAGTCTCCAGGCCCCACATGGTAGAAGGAGAGTACTGACTCCTGCAAGCTACAGTGCTGACCCCTGACGTACACACACACACACACACACACACACAACATGATAAAGAAAAAAAAAAACAGTAGTGAAATGATATTGCAAAATACTCACTTACAAGCATTTGTGCTTACAGAGTCTTCTATTGTAAATGCTACTGCAAAGTGGACTCCACTAAAAGGAAGCAGCCAGACAGGAAGGAGGCACATGCAAAGACAGTCTAAGGGGATTAGTGCGGAGAAGTG
>CABHPQ010154966.1:0-14740 GCA_902168405.1 Peromyscus aztecus
TCTAGGCTGGCAACTTATTAGTGAATAAATTAAAAATGTATATCCTTACAATATGATATTACTCAGCTATAAAAACCAATGACAAATGACTGATGCTATAGTGTAAATAGGCTGTGAGGACATTATGCTGAAACAATGAAGCCATTTACAAAGGACCATATTTTGTAAGATTCCGTTAAACATGAGATGATCAGACCAGGGGGATCCGTAATGAAAGAAAGTGAGTTTTTAGTTGCCTAGGATTTAGGTAGGTTTGAAAGGAACTAGGGAGTAACCATGATGGCACAAGGTAATAAAAATGTTCTAAAAATGATTGCATTATTGGCTATACAATTGCAAATAAACAGTAAGTTGCTTGGGACTGCACCTTTTTAAAGGATGATTTCTTTCTTAAATTAATTATAGAAAAAACTTTTATTTAAAATAAAATTCCCTAACTCCCTTGTAGGATGAGAGTAAAGAACAGTGAGGTTGGACAGTGAGTTCCCAGCCAACAGCCACATTCCTAGCTCTAGTACTGAAAGGAAGAAGGCAAAATCTGTGTCTTATGGACACCAACTATCGGACTCTGCACATACCCCATCGCCAACATGTCCGACACAGCCTTCGTGGGTGCCATCAGGGCAGGATTCCCATCAAATATCTGTTCACAGGCCCGGGGGACTATTTTTGTAGCTGACCTATTTCCAGGTGATTACCTATGTTTCTGAGATAAAATTTCTTTTTACTCAAAATGGAAAGGTCATAACCTAACCTAGTGAGACATTCCCTTTAGGCCATAGCCACCATCCTGGCTTGAACAAGGAACATCTTTGGGGCTAATACTTCTTGGATAGAAAATTTGACTCTTGAGTGTCTGAGGGCTTAAACCAGATGTCCTGTGAGTAATGGATCAAGGTGCCCAGTTTTAGTAATCTCATACTCCAAGCCTCCTGTGATCTTAGAGTAACTCCTTTTGTATTCTTTACTGCCCCTTGGTACTTGTGAGAGTTCCCAGAATAGTAAATATGTCAAGGGTGCTTTCCATTGCATCAACCCTGGGGCCTGTGGGACCTCATTCTGGGAGGCCCTGGAAACCTTTCTTTCTCCATGATGGATCCCACTGTCATCCATGCTGACTCCTGTTAAAGGAAATGTAATCACTGCCAAGTGAGCACTTACAGATTTGTTAATTCGCCTCCCATAGAACTGATGAAAATTCCATTTACAAAAGCAGTGCAGCGGTTCAGGAGGCATCCCTTGAGGGCCTCGGCTTACCCTTTCAAAGATGCTATTTACAAAGTGTGTGAGAATAATCCCAGGTACACACCAAAACAGGGAGCACATGCACACTCAGTGTGAGAGCACCTGGCTCCCCAGGTAGGCTTCTCGGCAGCCCAGGGAAATTTACTCCTTAGCAAGCTCAGAGAAGGTGCCCAGAGCAGGGCATAGAAGGTAAGGACAGCACACAGCTCAATACACACCCTATCCCTGCCTGCTCTCTCTTTTCTTACTGGAGCAAAGCTGAAATGAAGCATCCTGCTGAGCAAGTTTTTCCGAAATATTCGCTAATGTGGCCAGTAATTGGGATGCATTTGTCCCTGTTAAAACACAGTTTCTAGAAGCAGCTGACTTGAGACTAATGTAAGTGTGATATATAAAGGTTGTCTACATTCTTCAGTCCAGACCATAATTAGATTCTCTGGAATAGGGCAGAACTCAGACCAGTTCAATAAACCACATTGTGGTGTGCATTCTTTACAGCAACAAGTCATGCCTGGGTGGGCGTTTCTTCTCTCCACTCCCCAACTTCTTGATTTTACTCAGTAAACGCCAGGACTCCATTACTCTGGTGTTTATGGAGCACCGGAGGGGCATATCCTTGTCTGATATTTCCCCTTCACTCAGGCTTCCCTTCGTGTTGGCTCTTTCCAGCACACTCTGATATCTTGGAAGTACATCAGAGCTGGCCTTACAACCTTCACAGTCTCATGCCTCCCAGCTTAGAAGGATCCCATGCTTAGCAGGATCACACACTTGGTTTCATGGTCTGCTACCGTTCTCCTGAGAGACATGTTCAGTTTTAAACAAAAGGCTTTATATTTATTTTGGGGCTTCTGATGGCAGCGTGGACCCTTCTGACAAGTTGCTTAAACACTCTAAACTTCATTTTCTTTGCTTGTTAAATGTAGAAAGAACAATGCTTATCTCACAGAATTATTGCAAGAATTACATAAGGCACATATGTAATAATTACATAACTACATAAGCACCCCTGGGCCTACACCATGGTGTCTAGCCAGGACAATGGTTGGCACTCAGTGTTTGCTGCCATTGGCTCGGAATCCATTCTCATTGCTGATGTCCTTATTCCTTGCATTGTGTAGTTCATAGTATTTTACCAATGAAGGAACTGAGACAAGACTTACGAAACAATGTCTCCAAGGTCATGAAGCTCATAGTAGACACACTCCTTAATCCAAGGTCATGAAGCTCATAGTAGACACACTCCTTAATCCAAGGTCTTGAAGCTCATAGTAGACACACTCCTTAACCACTGTCAGCTCCTTTATAGAAGACAACTGAGGCTCATTACTATGAATCTCCTCAATATGTCCACCCTTCTAGGAGTCAATATGGGAGTTAAGTAAGACACACAGAACTAAGACATACAGTTAAATAATGCACAGGGCCATGTGTTCCTTCCTCTCTGATCAACTTCACCTGGCAGACTCATGCAGCTTTAAAAGCTCATCACAGCTCTTTTCTCTGTTGTCCAGGCCTCTAAGTTTCTCCCACATGTGAAGGCTCTCTGAGTCTTCTTTGGCTAGTTGTGTGTGTTGGACTGTTCAATTTTTGTTGTTGTTGTTGAGTTTTAAGAACGCTTTGTATATTTTCAATAACATAATCCTTCAATAATCCTTTAGCAATGCATCTTTTGAAAAAATTTCCTCTGGCCTGTGTCTTGCCTTCTTATTCCCTTGACATTCCCTGTCACTTTGCAGAAAGTCTAATTGATCAGTGGTTTCGTTCATACAGTGTGACTTTAGTTTTGTATATAAGAAGTCATCTCCATGTTAAAGGTCAACTAGGCTTTAATTTCTGTAAGCTTGTGTTTGAGGGTTTTGTGTAAGGTTTCTGACCTAGTCTCCTGATGTGTGTGAGCTCAGTGTTTAGATTTTTTCATATATAGCTATCCAGTTGTTACAACACAATTTCTCGAAACCTCTATTTTCTCTATTGTATTACTTTAGCTTCTTTACCAAGGATTAAATGTACAGGGTCTAAATATGTGCTGATCCATTTCTGGGCTCTCTTCTGTCCTAGTAATCTATTTTTTCACCAGTGTCACACTGTCTTGATTAGTGTTGCTTTATAGTTTAAAAAAAAAGTAAGTTTGTTGTTTGTTGTTTTTAACGAAACAGGGTCTTTCTGTATGGCCCAGGTTGGCCTCAATCCTCTTGCCTCTTGAGTGCTGGGAATACAGGTGTGTATCAGCACATTCAACCTAAAGATCACTGATTTTTATGAATACAGTGTTCACCTACATGGTCCTCATAAGGATGCTGTAGGGAGCATGATTAGCAATAGAACAGGACCTGTGTCAGGAATGAAGGACTTCTCCAGGGCTCTGACTCCCTGAAGACATACAAGAGGGATTGTTTGCTTCCTGATAGTGTCCTAGAGGAAGGAGTCAGAGGACCTGAAGAGACATTCACTTGGGACAAAGGGTACACAGAATGTGATGACCCAGAGAGACTGCAGACACTGGGCTAGGACCAAAGGACATATGGCACCATGTCAAAAGACCAGACAGCGCAGCAGCATCCTAGTGAATGCCAGCACCATTTTCTCAGTGCTAGAAGCCCCAACCTGTTTCACAATTGGGGTGTTCGTGGAGAAAGGAAATAAAGGACCTAAACACACTAGAAAGACACAGGAAAAGAAAGTTGTATTTTGGTATAGTTGATAATTTGAGTTGAGTTATATTTTTGTTTGTTTGGCTTGTCTTATGTTTGTTTGAAACAGGATGGCATTATGTAGTTCAGGCTGGCTTTGATTTAAAAAAATTAAATGTATTGTTATTTCATGTGTGTGGG
Organism: Peromyscus aztecus; assembly: GCA_902168405.1. NCBI lineage: Eukaryota > Metazoa > Chordata > Mammalia > Rodentia > Cricetidae > Peromyscus > Peromyscus aztecus. The sequence continues at coordinate 4,080 of CABHPQ010154966.1, forward strand.
CATTTGTATGCCACAGGGTACATGTGGAGGTCAGAAAAAGACTGTGAGGAATTTGTTCTCTCCTTCCACTTTTACATGGGTCCCAGGGGTTGAACTCAGGTTGCTAAGACTGTTCAGCAAGCGTCTGCAGAACCAGCTTGCTGGCTGCTAGCTCTGAATTCTTGGTCCTCCTGCCTCTGCCTGGTAAGTTTTACAACCATGTGATACCACACCTAGTGATGACTTAGGTTTTACAAATCTTACCATCTACATAATTATGAAGCTGAATTAGTAATGCTCAAACATCACACCTGCACTGAAGGAGGTTAATTGTATGCCCAAGTTCAGATTTCAAGAGCACAAAAGGCAGTAGAGTTTTCCCACGGGGCAGCAAAGCCCTCTTTATTATTTTGATGCTTTGCATATCCTAGCTGTTCTAATCAAGACCCTCCACCTCTATTCCAGCTCTCTTACTGAAAATAATTTGCTCCAATTGTGTTGGGTCATGGCTCATTAGATAACAAAAATTTCTTTTGGCCTCGTGTAGATATTAGAAGTGCATACCATCTAAGGTCGAGCTGCAAATGAAAAGAACATGGAGGTGATATGGTTATACTGTTTCAGAACAGATGGTTGTTTGCAGGAGGGAAATGAAGCATAAAACACCCAACAATGAAAGACTAAGGGAGCAATTCTCCGTGGTAATCATGACTCTAAAATCAACACAGAAACTGGTATAATATTTATAAACCTCAGGACAACATGAGGACCTGCTGTCCTAGAAGTCATGCTGTCTGGGCTTGAGGGAGGAAGGACATTTCTCTCTCTCTCTCTCTCTCTCTCTCTCTCTCTCACACACACACACACACACACACACACACACACACACGAGAGAGAGAGAGAGAGAGAGAGAGAGAGAGAGAGAGAGAGAGAGAGCGCAAACATTTTTTTAATGCAAAATTAATTCATATACTAAACCTCTTTCTCTGGGCAGTAGAAACTTCATTTGTGACAGTTAGTGAATCTTCATTTTGATCGGACTTAGGCTCAATCGTATCTTTAAGTGTGTCTATGAGAGTGTTTCCAGAAGGGTGTAACTGAGGAGGGACCACCCACCATGCATGTGGGTGGTAGCAGGCAATGGGTTAGGGTCTCAGATTGAATAAACAGGAAAAGTGTTGCTGAGCTGCTCTGTTTCCAGACTGTAGATACAATGTGACCGGCTGCCTCACTCCCCTGCTGTCCTGCTCTCCCCACGATGATGGAATGCACTCTGATTGTGAAACAAAAGAAAAACTTTACTTCTTAAGTTGCTTTTGTTAGGTGTTTTGACGCAGTAATGAGTAAAGTAAACAGTACGCTGCCCTTTTCCTGAGGCTGCATCAAATCTAGGGTCACCTTGTAACGGGGAATAGAGGTTTGGGGCTTGGGAGCACTTCTACTGAGCTGCATCATTTTCATAAGCCTAACCGTCCTGCTCATGGCAGCTCCCCCAGGTACCAGGCCAGACTGCTCTAACTTTGGCTCTGGCATGAGTCAGCCAAATCCCAGGACTAATTTGGGCACATAGGATAATCTTGTTGCTTCCTAAGATTCTGGCACTACAGGAAACCCAGCTATGTGTTACTTACTTGGTACTCTCAAATCCTTTTGCTCCTCCTGCACCTCCAGCCCCACCGTTCTCAGGTCTACTCCTGCACCTCCAGCCCCACCATTCTCAGGTCTACAAAGTTTAGTGGAGTTCAATGTGCCATGCCAGGAAAGACTAGATGGCATCCTTATAGAGAGCAGTCTTATCTCTTTCCTGGATTCAGGCTAGGAAAGTAAAGCCAGGTTTCCTCTGTTCTGCAATTTCCAAATCTCTCTGAGGTTTTAATTGTTGAACATTCTACACTCCAGGAAGGCATGGGAACTGGCCTTTGCCACCAGGGCTCTGTCTTGTCTAGTCTCCCAGCTCCTCCATCTCTCTGTGGATGCTCTTGGAAGGCAGTGTGGATGCTTCAGTCTAGAGAAGCAGAGCAGGCCTTCATCTCTGGTGTCTTGTATACATTCTAGTCCCATCTGTTGTTGGGGAGCTTACCATCCAGCTCCCAAATAAATACACACCAAGTCCTATTCTTACTTATGAGTGCCCAGCCTTAGCTTGGCTTGTTTCTAGCCAGCTTGTCTTAGCTTAAATTATTCCATCTACCTTTTGCCTCTGGGCTTTTTCCTTTTCTTATTTCTGCATATCTTAGTTTCACTTTTACTCCATGGCTTGCTGTGTAGTTGGGTAGCTGGCCCCTGATGTCCTCTTCTTCTCCTTTCCTCCCCTCGATCCTCTTCTTTTTTCTTTTTCTCCTATTTATCCTCTCTGCCTGACATCCCTGCCTATCCTTTCTCCTGCCTTGCTATTGGCCATTCAGCTCTTTATTAGACCAATCAGGTGTTTTAGACAGACAAAGTAACACATCTTCACAGAGTTAAACAAATGCAACATAAAAGAATGCAACACATCTTTGCATCATTAAACAAATATTCCACAGCATAAGTGAATGTAACACATCTTCAAATAATATTCTACGATACCCAACTATTCTCTTGATATCTGGACTTTAAAGTCTGAAAAAGTTAATGCTTGACTTCTGTATGTTATTTGCTGGGTTCTCCCCATCCCTGAGGCAATAGCATTGCTTCACTGGAAGAAGGGACATAAGCTAGAGGAGGGATGGAAACCACACAGTTACATCCAGACTACACGTGTGTTTCTCTGCCTGCTCTCCCACCCAGCCTAGCCCTTGCAAGGACTAGCTATAATCATAATATGTAAGGAAGGGACCTGACTACATGGACAGAGAGTCGGCAGCTGGACTGAGGGGCCAGCTCCCTAACTGACCTTAGAACCTTCGGTGCTCTTACTGTTTTCTTGGAGGAGCCCTTGTGAGTGTATTTGAGGGATTGGAATGTCACCAGTCTTTGCCAATTGGAGTAGGTCACCACTAGACAAGTGTCCCTTTTCTCTGGTCTCCTGCCACTTTGCTTCTGTCCTTTCCAACCTGCCTTTTGACATCTCTTATTCTTCTATCTCCTGTTTCCAGAGGAAGTCAGAGGACATGGTTCTGTGGTCCTTGCAGGAAACACTTGCTCAACTGTGTCCATAGAGGCTTTTTTCATAACAGCCAGAACTGGAAATGACCTAGATGGCCCTCAACCAAAGAATGAATAAAGAAAATGTGATACATTGACACAATGGAGGATTACTCAGCTGTTATAAAAAAATGACATCATGAAATTTTTAGGCAAATGGATGGGACTAGAAAAAATCATCACAGGTGACAAACAAAAATCATCCCATAAAGACAAACATGGCAATACTCACTTATATGTGGATATTAGCTGTTAAGTAAATGATACTCATGCTAGAACTCACAGACGGAGAAAGGCTAGGTGACAAGGAGGGCTCTTAGGGGAATGCATGGATGAACCTGGGAAGGGGCAATAGAATAGATTTTATAGGTGGACTGGGGGAAGAAGGAAATGGGAACAGGAAGGATCAGGGGGAGCAGAGAGAGGAAAGAGGGAGAGTGCAGAGGGAGACATCTGGAATTGGAGGGCATTTAGGGGTGGTGTAGAAACCTAGAACAGTAGAAACTCCCAGGATTCTATGAGAGTGACCCTATGAAGGACTTCTAGTAATGGAGGATATGGAGCCTGAACCAGTCATCTTCTGTAACCAGGCAACTTCCAGTAGTGGGATTGGGCCACCAACCCAGTCACAAAAACTTCAACCTACAATCTATTCCACCTCTAAGAGGTGCAGGGACAATGGAGGCACTGAACTGGTGGGAGTGGTCTACCAATGACTGTCCTAATTTGAGGCCCCTGTCATGAAAGGAAGTCCATTCCTGATAATGCCTGGATGACCAGGAAATGGAGGCATGATAGCCTAGAAATCTAGAATAGAAAAAAATCAGTAAAATGATTTCTAATGATATTTTGCTCTATGCATAGATCAGTGCCTAGCCCAATCATCATCTGGCAGCTGATGGGAGCAGATGCAGAGACCCACAGCCAAACATTAGGCACACAGAGAGAGTCCAGACTGGAGATCTCAATCAAGTTCCTTCTCTTGGAGCTGAGGAATCCCACGAAAGAGGGGGAGGAAAAAGTGTAGGAGCTAGAGGGGTTGAGGACACCAGGAGAACACGGCCCACAGAATCAACTAAGCAGGGCTCATAGGGGCTCAGAGACTGAAAGGGCAATCATAGAGTCTGCATAGGTCTGTGATAGGTCCTCTGCAAATATGTTACAGTTGCTAGCTTGGTGTTTTTGTGGGACTCCTAACAGTGGGAGTGGGGGTGTCTCTGACTCTTTTGCCTGCTCTTGGGACCCTTTTCCTTCTACTGGGTTACCTTGTCCAGCCTTAATACAAGGGTAGATGTCTAGTCTTACTGTAACGTGTTTTGTTAATATCCCTGGGAGGACTGCTCTTTTCTAGGGGGAAACAGAGGAGAAATAGATCTGGAGGAGAGGGAAGGTGGGGGGAAGGACTTGGAGGAGTGGAGGGAGGGGAAGCTGTGGTTGGGATGTAATATATGAGAGAAGAATTTAAAAAAAAAGAAAGGTTACTATTTCTACATACACACACGCGCGCACACACACATACACACACACACACACACACACACACACACACAGAGGTTTTGTTTCTAGCCCCCCACATGGTGGCTCACTACCATCTGTAATTCCAGTTCTGGAGGTTCTGATGCCCTCTTCTGGCCTCTGTGGGCATTGCATGCACATGGTGTCCATAACACATGTAGGCAAAATACATATGCATAAAACAAACAAAAAAAACTTCAAAAATAAACAAGCATAAATATAGTATTTAGTGCATGACCTCAAAATTCAGGTCTTAAAATGGGATAAACAGACTGAGATGATACAAGAGAAGTCTAGCTTCTATTAAGTCCCAGCCATGAAAGTATTAGGGAACCCTACAGGAGGGCCAGGTATTAACAGTTTTAGCACTGAAGTCCTTCTGTGAGGCTTGTGAATTTACCTGGGAGCAGCAGGGTTGGGGAGGGGAGGGGTGGAGGAAAAAGGAGGACAGTGGGGTGTCATCTTTTAGCTGGGAGTCTTCACAAACATCAGGTCACCTGGGAACGAAGCTGAGGTAGCAGCGGTGTGATGGGGAGGGATGCTGGCCAAGGGGTCCTACCCTCCCAGCTGAGGGTGGGAAGCATTTAGACAGATTCTCTTAAAACGCTCCCCCTTCTTTGCGAGGCAAGCTTCAAGAAGACACTCTCCATGAAGGCAAGCACCTCTTCTATAATGTAAATAATTCCTGAAGTAGTAGCTACTCTCTAGACAGGACACATTATATCTTCATAAAAGAGGGGGAACAACAAGCTGGATATTTCATTTGACATATGTGAAAAATGATGATAATTAATAGATCTAAAATTAAAGCCATACGTTCAAATCAAAATTATAGGAACATCCGAGATCTATACTTAGGTGGCAGATATAGCTTTCTGGTTATGTTTAAACTATTTGGGAGATGGCCACATGCTGGGATTCTGAACTCTGGATTTGATATGGTGATTTTTACCCATAATCCCAGTACTAAAGAGGTAGAAGCAGGAGTTATAGATTAGACTCAGCTACATGAGACCTTGTCTTAGAAAATATAAAACAAGGGCTGGAGAGATGGCTCAGTAGTTAAGAGCACTTGCTGCTCTCCCAGAGGACACAGGTTTGATTCTCTACCCCAACATGGTGGCTCACAACCATCTGTAACTCAGGTTCCAAAGAATCCAGTGCCCTCTTCTGGCTTCCAAGGGTACCAAGAATAAGTGTGGCACACAGTCATGCATGCCAGTAAAACATCTATACACATAAAATAAATTTATTAAACAAACAAAAGACCTGCAAAGCGAATGATTAATAATTTTCTATATATTGAATTAGGGGTGTGGTTCAGTGATAGGAGACTGTTTATCGCAGATGATGCTCTGGGTGAAATCCTCATCTGTAAAGGAAAAAGAATTTGTAACATATTAAGCTCATTATTTTTTTCAGGGTAAGGATTATATTATATATATTTGAATATACATATTCAGAAGAAATTACTAACAGTATTAAAGCCACTGAGGGAATTATTAAATTATTAAAGCTATATTAAAACATAAGGCTTGATGAGGGCATGAGGAATCATTTTGTCTTCTGATATCATTCCAACCCCCCCCACCCCCCCACCCCCATGAAATGGCTTTCTCAGAGCGGAATAAAGGTAGCTTGGTGCATATAGCCCACCGTCATCGTTCACTGCAGAAATGCTAAGTGTGGTTCCCTCAGTGCCCCAACCCGGATTAACCAAGACCCCAACAGTAGGTTCTGGCCTCCACAGCCCAGGTGCCGTTAGAACAATAAACACCTCGAGGACTTGGTCTGCATGCTCTTCTTTTCCTTAAGGAAAAATTATATTAGAGGGGGAGAGAGAACATAAAAATACGGGCAACAGTGCTGGGGAGTTAGCTCAGTGGGTAAAACGTCTGACACACAAGCATGAGGACCTGAGTTCAGATCCCCAGAACCCACATAAAAGAGACCATGTGGAAGTGGTGGCATGTGTCCAGAACTCTAGTGTTGGGGCTGAGTAGTGGGGAACGGGGGTGGGGGGACAGATCCTTGGCTCTCACTGGTCAGCAAGTCTAACCAATCAGTGAGCTCTGGGGTTAGTGAGATGCATTGTCTCAAAAAGAAAGTGGAAAAAGCAAGTGTTAGAGGAAAATACGCAGTGCCCATCTCTGGCTTCCACACACATGCACGCACACCCCCATGCATATGGGCACATGTGCAAATTTTAAAAAAAGTCAGCAAACGTAAGAGTCACTGGAACCCAGACTGGAGAGACGACTCAGTAGTTAAGAGTGCCTAGTGCTCTTCTGGAGGACTTGGGTTGGTTCAGTTCCCAGCACCCACATGGCAGCTCACAACTGCCTGTTACTCCAGTTCCAAGGCATCTGAAGTCCTATTCAGGCCTCTGTGGACACCAAGCCCAACAGGCATGTGTACACTTTATATACATTCAGGCAAAACACTTATACACACAACAAACAAATAAAAAATCTTAAGAACTACTGGAGCCAAGTAAGAAATGCACATTCCCAGGCCCTGCCTGCTGAGACTCTTATCTGTGGGTCTGAGGACAGTTTAGGAATCTGGGCTGGATAGTACAGCTAGAGACCAGAGACAGAGATGTTGGAACCTCAGACCTTAGATGCTGAAGTTTCAGGACAAGGTGGGTACAGTTGCTTCAGCCACAACAATGGCCAGTGGTCTTAGTCTCCCGGCTTTAGAGCCCAGTGGATGGCAAACATCAACAAACTCAGCTGGCTGGAGCCCTCCCCTGGGGTCAGTTTTACCTCCTTCTCCTACATCTTTCTCATAGGAGCCCAAATCATTATCTAGTTCCTTTCGATGCAGGCTCTTAGAATGCAAGACTGATAGAAGATCTCTTTGGGGGCAGAGATGGAGCTATTTTTGGATCTTGTTTATTTTATAATTTTGCATATAAAGAGCAGGCAGCCAGAAGCACAAATGGTTTCTTTTTTCATTCTCTTCGTTCCAGCACAGCTCAGACTCGTGTTAAAGCAATTTGCTTCAAATCACCAAATGGTGGGCAGCACTCACAGGGTATGTGAGGTTGCATAGATGCCCCTCACCTACACACAAGGCCATGGGACGTGTACACATGGCAGCATAGACTCTCCAACAGCATTCCATTTATGTGAAAAGTGTCCCCCCTCCCCACCACCGCTCTTTCCTATGACACCAATTTGACTGTTTTCTTGTTCCAAACTATGTTATGAGCTCCACATTTTTGTTTGTTTGGGATTTTAAGGGTGTCACTACCTGACCAGATTTAATCCTATGAAGAGACACCGCTAATGAAGGGACCTGAGCCACACCAAATGCCAGCACAAGCCACAGAGAAGCAAGCTGTGATTAATGAGCCACTCTGCTGATGCGTTCGTGGCTTAAAGAAGGCAGGGAGGTTCAGGCTGAAGTCCTTAGATATACAAATTAGCTAAACAAGCATCACGTGTCTACGTGAGAGCCTCCAGATTATAAGTGAGTAAAATCCAATTGTCTTGGGATTTGAGCAATTTGGCTTTAAGCTTGGCTAGCTATACTATTAACTATTGATCTGTTGATTTACAATGGTTTGGAACAAGACTTAGATGGAAGCTGCTAGAGTTTGACCATAAAGTCAATAAATCTTCCAGAAAACAACTTTGCTGTGTATAACACACATGCTCATGGGCAAGACTTTGTCCCCAGCATGTCTCAGTTGGCTTGACTTCACCAACTATTTGTAATACTGGAAGCCTTCCGTTAAAAGACAGGCCATTTAGATTTCTAATTATGTGACCATTACACATCCCCTTAATATGAATGACTCTGTGTGCTGTGGCTTCCCTAGGTGCTAATGGAAAGGTGGTAAATCACTTTCAAATGTTTCTTTCTTTGGGAGATGAATCAGAGACTCTTCCCAATGCTTGTTTCAAATACTCCAATATTTGTTTTGAACCTGAAGTAATTGGAAACATTTCTCTATCTGGAAAAGCTAATGAAATGTTCTTACGCTAGAGCAGAGCTGTAGCTGTGCTTGAAGGGGCAGAGGATGAGGGGTGAGGCGCTCAGTACCTTAAACTGGGAAAGCCAGGATGGGCTGAGAATGGCACTCCATGAGTCCCTCCTTGTAACAAGCATGTGTCTTTCTATTTTTCCTGTAACAGGGCTCCCAGACCTTAGCATAACTGACTCCATGATGGAAGTGCCATCCAGGCTGTAAAATTCAGCACATAAACAGCACCACCTGCCAAAACTAAAACAAAGACCTAATCCACCCAAGTCCATAGTTCTGGGAAAGTCTCTAAAAGTACTAACCTTGCTTTTTGGCTTCTGTAGTTCCTTTTCTGGCTAACTGTTTCTGTTAACTAAAGAATGTCAACCCAGGATATGGTTTTGTGCTTAAAAGCTCACCCTGAGAAAGGTTCGAGACTACACTTGGGTCCCAAACACCCAGTATAACCACCAGCTGGCTAATGGCTTCCTAATGGCTTCAACCCGTTTCCATGTAGCCCTCTCTGGTGAATATCCCACAACATCCCTCCACTTTCATAAGTTCATTTTTCTTCTACTGACCAGGCCTCTTGCTGAGAAAGAGCCCTCCCCAGGCCTAGCTCTCCATGAGGAGGCAGAACCATATTTGAGAGTACCAGCCCCTTTCAGTTCTTTTGCATTTCTGTGGCTAGAGTAACCGAGAGAACAACTTTAAAAAGATCAGTTTATTTTCTTCAGGGCCTCAAAGGATTCAGTCCATAGACCCAGCCTTTATGGGTGTGGGTAGAACATCCTGACAGGTGGAAGTATGTAAGGAGGGGCTGTGTTCTCTCACGATGGACAGGAAGTAGAGCAAGAGGAAGGGACCGTCAAAAACACACCTCAGTGACCTTCTTCCTTTTTCCAACTAGGCCCCGCACCCTCGAGTTTCCTCCATCTCCCCAAACAGCAAGCACCATCAACTGTGGACCAAGTGTCCAGCGCAGGAGCTTGTGGCAGCATCTGGCTTTCAAACATAACAAAGCCCCGATTCACTGAGTTCAAGTCGGCTCTGCCTATAAACAAGCAGTAAGAGGCCTTGTGCCTTATAGACTCATTTCCAGGGTGGCCTGAAGCATGCCTTCAGTTCCATACCAGTCGGCTCAGCCCAGCCTGCAATGCAGTCCTCTTCTGAGGATCACTGCTCTTTAAAGATCTTTCCAGACACTTTTGGAAAAGAGAATGCAAATTATTAAGAAGCCTATGAATAATAAACATGAACTTTCATCAGTAGTTAAAGAACATCCAATTGAAACCAAATTAAGATGGCTTTTTTTGGGGTGTGTGTGTGCATGAATTAATTTGGGAAAGGTTTTTTTTTTAATAATTGTAAGACTGTTGTTCCAATTACAATGCTTTAGGATGCAGTAACAACACCACCAAAGCCAAACTTCTTAAGCAATGAGTAGAATATATTATTTAATATAAAAAGGAGTCTCAGAGAAGGGCGACTTCTGGGTTGATTAACTCAAAGACTCAACAACGTCACTAAACTCACATCCTTCACTAGTTTTGCCTTCAAGTTGACACGGTTCAAGGTTACCCATGTAGACATGATAATGTCCGACGGAAGAATGGACTCTTTTTTTGTCCATGAACCTTGCAGCTCTTCTCTTCAGCCAGGGCTTTGTGACATGCTCAACTCACTCATGATTTATTCCCAAAGGAAGCACATGGACATATGGCTTAGACAAGTCTCAGTCAACAGGAAAAAGAAGGAACAAGCTCTTGGGTAGGCACCCTGTAGTCTACTCCCACTGCCAAGGCAGTAAATGCTATACAAATGGTTAGTGGATGGACTTCAAAGGATTCTGCACCATGTGCGAAGATACTTAAAAGTGTCCACACCCTTTGACACAGCAATTCCATGTCTAAGAAGGATATTAAGTATACATAAAAGTAAATGAATCTGTATCCTCAAAGAGGTTCATCCTTGTAGTAGAAAGAAGGAAGGAAGGAAGGAAGGAAGGAAGGAAGGAAGGAAGGAAGGAAGGAAGGAAGGGAGGGAGGGAGGGAGGGAGGGAGGGAGG
>CABHPQ010154966.1:14750-33320 GCA_902168405.1 Peromyscus aztecus
CACACACACACACACTTAGTGAAATTGAACTGAATAAGGAAATGAGAAACTGGGGGCCAGGGAAGGAGGCAGACAGATAGGAAAGCAGGAGAAGAAGGAGAGTGGGAGGAACTGGATGACTTACTCACCGAGCCATCCTGAACACTCTCAGATCCCGTATAGCCAGAAGGGCTCACTGAGTTCCTTGCTCCAGAACATCAGCTTTACCTTCAAGGATGACTCACACCAATTCCCCAGTAGCACCCTTCAGGCTGTAAATGGTTCTCCAGATGCTAACTCCTAAAGAGGTTAATCAGAGAGTTCTACCAGGGCTGGCCCAAGCAGGACAGGGCTGGGACACGAATGATCCCGGGGACTAATGCAGAGCTTGACAAGTCTGTGAAAGATGAGAATAGAGAGCCATTATTGTTTCTTAGAACAATTCTTCCAGCTCCAAGCTAAAGATATATTTGTAACTAAGAAAAAATTATTAAACTAAGGACAAAAAGGACCGGAAAGAGAATTGTCAATCTGCTTCTGTCCTTCACATCAAAGCTGTCTGTGGTAACCAACACCCAGAGTAGACACATTAGTGAAAAACAGCATGCTCCCACAGGATTTATCTAATCCAGCAGTTCTCAACATATGGGTCGAAACTCCTTTGCGGTGGTGGGGGTGGTGTCACATATCTGATATCCTGCATATCAGATAATTACCTTATGATTTATAACAGTAGCAAAATTACAGTTATGAAATAGCAATGAAATAATTTTATGTTTGGGGGTCACCACGTCATGAGGAACTGTATTAAGGGGTTGCAGCATTAGGAAGGTTGAGAACCACAGAAAGAGACATGCTTGGTTTTGACATTTACAGCACACCAGAGTGAATCCTCAGCCAGACCTTTGCACTGTGCCCTTGTGCCCATTCCCACAGGTTGGTGAGTCGCTGCTGGCACCATGCTAGGGTTGTGGAAAAATGGCCTCCACGGCCTCCCTGGCTCCCTCGTTTGTATGAGAAGTGCAAGAATAAAACAGCATGTAGGAACAGTGAACATCACAGCTGATTTTGGAAAGCCCATGAAAATAACAAATCAGCAATATCTTCCGCAAAACTCACTGGAGATGAAAATCTCACCAAGATCTGTTGCTTCTTCAGGGAGCAGGGCACATGTCTGTCTTCTGCTTGTTCTTCTGTCGTTTTGAATGCTGAGGTGTTTAGAGGCTGATTCAATCTTGCACTCAATATTTTCAGGTTTATCTTCTATGCCTGATAGTTCATGCTTAGCAATATGTTAAGGAGGTGAAGAGAAGAATTTTTTGGATAACAAATGTACTGCTTGGGCATGCTTCTGTGTTATGTCTATGCAGATTCCCCAGGAGGCCCTGAGCAGGCAACATGCCACCCTGGTCTTCTGCATTCTCAAAGTCCTTCAGAATCATCTCAAAGCCCTTCAGAATCACCAACCCAGCAGCTCTGGGGCTCCCCCGTGAAGATCCAAACACAAGTTGTTTGGAGTTTAAGAAAGTGCATTTCGTCTGGGCTCCAAACTGTAGGAGGGTATCCCTCGAGCCTTGAGAAGAGCTTTACAGTTAGAGAGAGGGTCACTGACAGGGTGAGAGGCCAGGTTATGGGTTTGTTGAAACAAGCAATAACCGGACGAACTGGAAGTGGAAGGAGCCAGGGAAGAGGTAAACCTATTTGAGGAATATGTTGAAGGCCAATCTACCGTAAGACTTGAGAAAGCAAGTTGGGGGCTAGAAACAGGGTAGATGCTCAAGACTAGGGGGGCAATCAAAGATGAATCAAGAGATGTGCTCAAGACTAGGGGTTTTGGGGTGAGGAAATGTAGGAATGAATCCAAAAGATTCAAGGACAGGTTCTCCTAAGCTTTTATCATAAGCCAGCTATGAAGCATGGCTGGATTCAACTGCTTTAAGAGCCTTGTATTCTGGACGACCACTTTTAAAAATAGACATTATTTAAATGAATGTGGGTCCAAAACAAAATAGAGCAGAAAGTACAGGGAGTTCCCCATTTTTGATGCCAGGCTACAGAGCAGTACGTTTGTTACAGTAAACGAGGGTTCATAGGCACATGGTTACTACCCAAAGTCCATCGTTTCTGTTGGGGTTAACTGATGGTGGTGGACATTCACAGACAGTGGCGCATACCCACCACTAGAATGCAAAATCATTTCACTACCTAAAATCTCTGTCTTCCCCCTACTCACTTCCCTTCCTTGATCTCTGGAAACCTTGTGTGTACTTTGACCACAGTATCCCATTGTTGAAATTGTATGTATGCAGTGACTGTGTGATTTTTTTTTTCTTGAGGATGCATGAAGCAACATGCCATTTTGGCCAGGCTGGAGCCCTGACGGTAGTTCAAAGAAATTGTTTCATTCAAGTCTATCTTGGTGAAGCAAAGTTAATTGGTGCTGATTACCTGAGCGCATTCAAGTGACTCAGTGAGAAACCCACCTCAGTGCAGTTGCTGACTCTCAAAAGCTACGCCACAGAGCTCCCTACCCAACTTGCAGGCAGGTCCACTGAGGAGTCCCCCCTCTCCCAGTAACTGTTAACTGCTTCCACAACTCTGGAGAATAACTCGGCACATTTTATAAGTCTTGTGAACTTCTGGAATCTTAGAGCCTCCCTTCACCCTCCAAGCAGAGATGTTTCCATGTGGAGGGCATAGCGTACTATAGCAGTCTTTTCCAATTGGGCCTCTTTCTCTTACTCAGTTTCTCTCTCCTTTTTTTTCCTTTTTTTTTTTTGGTTTTAGAGACAGGGTTTCTCTGTGTAGTTTTGGTGCCTGTCCTGGAACTCACTCTGTAGACCAGGGTGGTCTTGAACTCACAGAGATCCTAGTGGCTCTGCCTCCCGAGTGCTGGGATTAAAGGCGTGCTCCACCACCACCCAGCTCTTACTCATATTCTAACCTGGTCATTCACCTCATAGCTGTAGAAAGTTCCTCCATGTCATTCCACAGTCTGGCAGTTCATTGCTTTTTAACACCAAATATATCTGTCCATTTACCCATTTAAGGGTATTGTCTCCATTAGGGTTTTTATCACTGTGAAGAGAAATCATGACTGCAGCAACTCTTATAAGGAAAACCTTTAATTGGGAATGTTTACGTTACATTACTCGTTTATAGTTCAGAGGTTCAGCCCATTATCATCACAGTGGGGAGAATGGTGGCGTGCAGGCAGATGTGGTGCTGGAGCTGAGAGTCTTACATCTTGCAAGCAACAGGAAGTCAACTGACTGTCCTACCAAGGGAAGCTTGAGCAAAAGAGACCTCAAAGCCCACCCCCACAGGGACACATTTCCTCCAACAAGGCCACACTTCCTAATGGTGCCACTCCCTTGGGGGGGGGGGCATTTTCCTTCAAACCATCACAGGTATCTTGCGTTTTTCTCAAGTTTGGACAATTGTGAGGAAAGCTCTGTGTGCAGTCTTTTGCATGAGCACAAGCTTCCAGCTCATCTGGACAAATGTCAAGGAGTGGAGCAGCCAGGTCCTGTGGTAATAATAGGATGAGTTTGGTAACATCTACCAAACTGTCTTCCAAAGTTTCCCCACCACTTTGCTTTCCCAGGAGCCATGAATGAAAGCCTGCATGCATTTGAAAGTCAGAGGGTGTATGTTACTCTGTGACCTGTGCTCTTCTGCGAACAACTACATCTTTCATTGACACATTTATAACTGAAAAGAGATCTTAAACCATGAGCAAAGACCTCAGCACAGACATCCTGGAGAAATCTGAACCTGGCTCTCCAGGCAGCAGCTGCCTCTGATTCTGCCTGAAGTAGCCTGAAGCGTAAATGTGGCAAATGGGCTTTGTGAGCAGATGGTAGCAGAGAATGGCACATTTAGGGACTGAGTTAAATATCCTGTCAACCCTTAACTATGTAAATTGTCAGTCAGTGACATCTTTGACATTTCCTTATTAGAAAAATATGTTACTATAAATGACTGTCACTTCTGATGTGCTGTTGGCTGTGAGGGGAAATGGAATTACCAGGTGTGGAATCTGAGAGCCAGGGCCACTTCTCCAAAGGCACAGACCAGCGGGAGCCTGGGTGTGTCTGTTCCTGAACGGGAGATTGGAAATTAGGGAGGCAAGGGGAAAGTTCTGGGGAGACCAGGTCTGGGGCCACAGTTCTTCCTAGGCTCTCCATACGTGTGCAGAGAGATCTCCAGATTGCTTGCCCTCTACAAATCTATTGTAGATAAGGGTTTGATCTGGTGTCTCTCTGCAGCAGGAGTGAGGACATATTTGTCATCTTGGAGACACGGCTCTGATAACAATTTCATGTTGGCCTCTCACCGGCACCACAAAGCTGCCTGTGAATCTTCAGCTGCAGCAAATGTTTTCTATGAAAGTGTTTTGATTTTAGAATAGTTTCAGCTTTAGGAAAGTCATTAAGATGGTGCTAGGAGTCCCATACACTCCATGCCCGGCTTCCCTCATCGTTAAAACCACGCATTGTTAGTACAGTACATTTACCACAGCCAACAAACCAATGCCGTACACTCTAGTCCACTGCTTCACCCATATTTCCTTAGGCGTTGTCTAATGTCCTTTTTCCAGTCAGAATTTCTTCTAGGGTACACTAAATTTAGTTACTGTGTCCGTAAGAAGCATTTTAAATAGGAAAAGAACAGGGCAGACTCACTTAAGAGTTTTTACTTTACAATCTGCCAAGATTAAACATTTTAGTCACTCACAAAGAAGATTGCCTCTGAGATCGCCTTAGGTGACAACCCATAACCTTGAAATAAATGGTTTGGAGAAATTTCAGATTCTTTCCTTATTCCTCCCCCCCCCCTTTTTTTTTTTTTAGGTTTTTGGAGACAGGGTTTCTCTGTATTGTTTTGGTGCCTGTCCTGGATCTTGCTCTGTAGACCAGGCTGGCCTTGAACTCACAGAGATCTACCTGGCTCTGCCTCCCAAGTGCTGGGATTAAAGGCATGTGCCACCACATCCTTCACATATAATGAAATCCCCAGAAGAGAGCAAGGCATGGATTCAGGAGCAGGAAGCTCGTGAACTGTCTACCTAGCTGTATCCAAACTACCTCAGTGCATGGAAACAACCTCAGTGTAACCTTCCAGCCCTGACCCTCCAGCGCCCTTCTCAACCCTTGAGTTTGTCTCAAGTCAGTGTTTTGGGATGAGGCTTTCCATTTTCAAATTTTAAGAGGTTTGAAGAGTAGAAGTTAAACACCCCTCACCTGGGAGAAACACGAAACCCCTAGTATCAGTTTCTCAAGTGTTGAATGAGTCTTCAAACCAAAATCAAACTGGGCTTTGAACACACAAGGTCAGCAAAGAGTACTGGCCCACCTAAAATGTTTGCGAAGCGTTGCCCTGCGTATGTGTTGTTGTGGGAAAAAGATGGGCAGTTTCTAGTCTTAGGAGTGTTTATTTGGGGTGATGACATTGCTCACCTCAGAACTTGTGTTAGTTTGTTTTCTGTTGCCATGATAAACATCATGACCATAAGCAGCTTGGAGAGGAAAGTGTTTCTTTCATCTTACAGCTTACAGTCTATCATGAAGGGAAATCCGGGCAGGAAGTCGAGGCAGGAACCTGGAGGCAGGAACTGAAGCAGAGACCGTGGAAGAGTGCTGCTCACTGGCTTGCTTGGCCAAGGCTTGCTCAGTCTGCTTTCTTATACCACACCACTTGTCTAGGCATGGCCCCGCCCACAGTGGGCTGGGTCTCCCCACATCAAGCACCAAATGAGAAAATGCCTCATAGACTTGACTTCAGGCCAATCTGGTGGAAACATTTTATCCATTGAAATTTTTTCTTTCTATATGACTCCAGCTTGTGTCAAATTGACAAAAAAAAAAAATCTAACCAGCACATATCCTTCTGGTTTTTAGAAAACAAATAATTATTAGAAGACACTTGAATCATGCTGGATCTGTCTTGAAGAGAAGCAACACAGTGAGCCTGCTGGCAGTCCCAGCACTTGGAGGTAGAAGGTTACCTGGGATCTATGAGTTCAAGGCTAGCCTGGTCTACGCAGTGAGTTGCAAGACAGCCAGGACAGATTGCATAGTAAGACCCTGAAAAAGGAGGAGGAGGAGGAGGAGGAGGAGGAGGAGGAGGAGGAGGAGGAAAAACACAGAAGGGTTTTTTTCCTGTTTGGAAAAGATTTATTTTTGAATTATTTTTCTTTAATGGTTGTTGTTACATGTATACATACATATAAACATATAAATACAATCTGTTAAGTCCATTTATGGTTCCCATATGTATACGTTTTTAGGGCTAGCTACTTGGTACTAGATAACCTGTCAAGGGCTCATCCCTAGAGAGGCTTGAGTCTCCCTTCCTCGGCAGTCATTAATTACCTGTAACTCTTCATCTCTGGATGGGGCCTTTCGAGACCTCTGTCATCTCTGAAGGCATGTCGATTGGTGTTGTCATTTTTCAGCTATTATTCAGGCAAGCAGGATTGTTGAGATTTCATGAATACAGCTTCCCTGTCATAAACAGAAGACTATCTCACAGCTGACTTCCTAGTCCTCTGGTTCTTAGAATCTTTCCACCCCATTTTCCACAATGTCCCCTGAGCCTTAAGTGTAGGAGCTATGTTGGAGATGCATCAGCTGGGGCTGGGTGCCCAATGGTTAGTTTTTCACTGCATTTTGACCAGTTCACACTGTAATGGTCTCTGTTTACTGCAAAAAGAACACTTAGAAGATTTTTTTTTCATTTTAGAGACAGTTTCTCTGTGTAGCCTTAGCTGTACTGGAACTTGTTTTATAAACCAGGCTGGCCTCAAACTCACGGAGATCTGCCTGCCTCTGGGATTAAAGGTGTGCACCACTACCACTTGGCTAGAAGAATTTTTTAAACTGTGAAACAGAAACAGTTGAGATAGCTTAGTAAGTAAAATGTTTGCCACACAAGCCTAATGGCCAGAATTCAATTCCAGAACCCACATAAAGGTGAAAAGAGAGAATGATTCCAAAAAGTTGTTCTGACTTTTACACATGTAGCTGACACACACATACCTACACTCACACATGTCGTATACATACACACATTAGATAGATAGATGATAGATGATAAATCGATGATAGATAGATGATAGATAGATGATAGGTAGGTAGGTAGATAGATAGATAGACAGACAGACAGACAGACAGAGGCTAGAGAGAAGGCTCAGTGGGTAAGATTGAGTACTGCTATTGTAGAAGACCTGAGTTCAGTTCCCAATACCTATGTCAAGTAGCTTACAACTACCTATAACCCCAACTCCAGGGAACTCATTGCTCTCTTCTGGCCTCTGAGGGTACCTACAGTCATGTGCACATACCCAACCCCTACATGCATATGCACATATTTAATAATACAATCTTAAATATAAATAAACACTTTAAAAATTCTGAAACAGTTTAAAATAAATATGTAAAAAAAGTAATTGTTTTGGGTTAAAAAAAAACCAAGAAATCAGAGAATTCTTTTTATTTCATTCTTAAGGAGAATATTGTACCAAGAAACAAATGTGTGATGAGATTAGATTGGTTACTGAGAGCATGGCCCTTACTCTCTCTTTTCTCCATCTGCCTAATAGAAACGCCATAGCACTTCAGTTCTCGGCTCTTCACCTCACCCCTAAGGACAGTTTATCTTTGCCAAGTAAGTTCTTCTAGCATTTTAATACATGCTCAAAACAACAACAAACTGGTTATTGTATCAGGAAAGCCCAGAGAAGATTGCAAGGACTTCTAGAAAGATGTGTGGTGACACCATCCAGGGAAGGGTATAGTGGGAGAAGAGGCTGGCAGTGAAGCTCCCTGGGTTGTAAAGGGGGTGTTTAGGGTTTGAGTTCACTTTCATAACCCATAAGTGGATATAAAATGGGGACTGAGGGAAGGGGGCTTGAAGTGGCTGCTTGGATCATCTTTGATTTCCTTTAAGGGATTCAAGGAAACTCGAATTCCTTCTTCTGCAGGACCTTTCAAAGTGTCTTGGCACTGAGACTGGACCACACAGGCCATCCCATCAACCCAGCTATGAATGCAGGAGGGATGACCACATCATGTCTCAGAACTGGGCCACCGCCCTTAGCGATGTCGGTGGGAATCCCGAGCCAGTTTTCTTGTTTTCCAAATGCAGAGTCAATAGGACCAGCATTTCCAAGTGATGCTCTGTTGGGATTCAATACCAATCATCTGGAAAAGGTCTTAAGTCATATAAGCTTTGAAAATAGTGGGTTAAACATACTTGTTGCTCCAAGCCTTCCTGAGACATTTATATAATATGTTAAGTTTCCTGCCCCACCTCCAACTCTAAAATGCATGATTTTTTAAAAATTCATGTTCATCAATGTAAGATGTTTTAATTGATCTCTGAAAAAAATACATGAGGAAGGACTGAATGCAGGTCACATGAGTTATGAAAGAGGATATAAAGGTAATTGTCTTTCTAGTTCTAACTCTATCAAGGATTTTTCAGTTTTGGTGGTAGATTAGTGTATAAAATATATTTGATAGTGAACGTATAAAATCCAGTGTTAAGCTCCTATACTGAAGTTCACTGAAATGACTAGACCTTGAGTAGGGTTAATTTCAGTGTTTTCAAGTTTTTTTTTTAATCACAAAGTTCACTTTTAAATTTTTAAATAAAATAAAAACACATTTTCTCCGAAGTCAGAAAAGTCAGAGATCATGAAGAAGATAGCCGGAAAGAAGGCTGGGAGGAAAAGTGGGCAGAGAGGTCCCTGAGGACAATGTCAAGAGAGTGTACCATTGTAGCAGGGGGCTTGAATTATTCACTCGCCTTCAGAGCAGCCAAAACAAGTGCATATGTGTGTGCATGTTTATGTTTTTAAAGTTATCTGTGAACACAGCAGGTGGTGGCTGACAGGTAAAGGCAGGCTGTGCATCACAGGCTAAGAAGTATTGCTACGAGTCTCTTTGTCTACAGAATAACACAAGAGGGGTGGGGAGCAAATGGCAGCGTTGAGGACTGAAGTCTCCCTAAAGGAGGCTGAATGAACCCCCCCCCCCCCCCCCCGCCTTCTCTCTGAGACAGTGTGGGCATTTCCTGAACATCCACCACAGGGATGCGGTGATCCAGGATTCTCACTCCTTTCTGGAGGAAGAAACACTCCTCACAGGATGACCAATGTTAAGTCAGACACAGTGACAATTAGTGCTGTTGCTTCTTGTCACCCATCCGCAGCATCCTGTTCCCAGATCTACACAGCCAGGTTCTACCAGAAAGCAAAAGCAAGTCTGGGTGTTGGGTAGCGCATCCTCCTGAAGATGCTCCCTTTTTAGGGGTAATTTAGTGGCCCCTCTACATGAAAATATAAGAGCCAGATCCAAGGGGGTTATAGAAGTATTTTTATCCTTTGAAATACTTTTCTTATCAAAAGTCATTTTTTTTCAAAAAAGGATGTGTAATATGGTTTCTCAGCCCTAAGATCTGGTCAGATAATCAGACATGATCACTCACTTCATTTGCTCTGTGGAGGAATTTGTTTTGTAATGAACTGAGGGTCTTGCTGGGCCTAATGGCCCATCGGATACCCAGCCGCTCTGGGGTAATGCCTGGCAAACAGGGCTTAGAAGAGGCCAGCAATTCTTAACATTAAAACAGCAACTGGGAAGCAAAGCCTGGCGGCCCAGCCTCACCCAACCAGATTGCCGCGCTATTTTTGTCCTCGGAGCTGAGTAGACTGATGGAATGCAGAATTACTTTTGTGATTAAATGTGGCCAAAAAGCCTAGCAAGTGTTAATCTCTGGAAATCTGTTACAAATTGGATGGCAAGCACCAGCAAACTGCTATTTTTTAAGTCTAAAAATAATTCTTAGTGCTCTTCAGTATAAGGAATGCAGCAGTAAAAGGAATTTCCATTTAATGGGTTGGAGTGGTAATAGTTGTTAGCAGTCGATTCCTAAATATATCAGGAGGCATGGACGCTGGGATCCCAAGGGAAGAAGCGTCGGGGGTGGGGCTAGAGGGATGGGCAGAGCCCTGGGCAAGTCTTTGATCTTCCATACTTTACTTATCCTGATTCTTCAACTCTGCTTTTTTGGGAACTTTTTCGACTGAGATGAGGGTCAGATGTGGCCAAAACAAGGCAGGGGCTCTGCTGATTGGGTACCAGTTTCAAGGAGTGGTGAATATATTGCCCATTCGAAGCCAGTCTGGGCCGCGTTTCATCTGGGTTTGGTTCCTTTGGAACCAGCGTCAGGTTCAGAAGAATGTTCTGTCACAGGAAAGGGTGTGATTTCTAATTTGGGCCATGTGGAGTCAGCTGCGCCAGACAGGCTGAGACATAGGTGGGACCCCAGTGGGGACAGCAAAATGTTTCTGTCGTCCAAACCCAGGCCCTTCATGAATTCCTCCGAATACACACTCCAGGGCTTGGTTCATGGCTACTCAGCGTTACTTGTGTCCTGGAAAGGGTCTAGCCACACTTGCCTCAGTTTTCTTTTTACTTGGGTAGAGACCCCAGACTCCCTCATTCCCAGAGATGTTACTCCTCCTCCTCCTCCTTGAATCTCCCCCGGTGGGGCCAGTCCATGGTCATGACTCACTCTTCACCCATCCTCAGCGCGGTTCATTAGTCGACTGGGCTAGACTAAAGTCAGCTGCAACTGAGCCTTTCCCTAGAGTTTTGTCTCGTCTTTTCACTCCATCTTCCAAGGGGAATACTGCTTCAACCTGCCGAGGCCTTCCCAGTGTCTAGAACCCTCTGAAGCCTGGTCCAGCCTTTGTTGTAGGGAAGCATTATCTTTTCAGGATAGCCACCTCTATCTTCTCTATTAAGCATATTTCAGGGCTTCCAGTTAATTGACAAAGGTAAAGTCCTTCTTGTGGGATTTCAGGTAATGAATGCACAAGAATTAGTGGGATTAGAAAATTTCCATTTTGGAAACCAAATGAAGTAACGTGTCTATTTTAGGCAATGACCAATGGCTTCTCTAAGCATAGGTTAAACTTTGATGGGAAATGTTATGATGGACGGATTAGGCTGACAACCTGAGTTGATCCATCAATCTTAAGGGCATTAATGGAAAGACACCCAGACATTGTGAGCCTTCTGAAACAATTCACTGGGAAGTTCATAGCCCTTCTCAAAGTCTCTCTCTCTCTCTCTCTCTCTCTCTCTCTCTCTCTCTCTCTCTCTCTCCCTCCCTCCCTCCCTCCCTCCCTTCCTCCCTCCCCCTTTCTCTTAAAGTAAATCTGAGACTAATCAAGTCTTTAGATGTCAATACTAGTTACAAAGTTATGAGAAATAGATGAATTTGTGAAGTGACATCATGTGAATTCAGACAAGTCTACATCGTAAGAATTCACCACAAGATGACTAGACCCTTTCCCCTAACAGATAGAGTGTTAGAAGGAGTTAGTTGTTGTTAATAAAAAACAAACCAAACTTCACACTGTATTACTCAGGTGGGGCTTCCAGATGAAAGTGCTTTGTAACTGGCCCAGATGCTAAAAAAACATGAGGTACTATTAGTATGATCATGGCTTTGCCTCTCAGTCCCAAGGCCTTAAGTCTGGGATATGAACCAGAAAGATGAGCTTCAAAAATCCATATGACTTATCTTCTCAATGTTATGGCTAGAATACCCACATAATGTTAGATATTAAGTATGAAAAGAGTTTCCTAATATGTAGGAAGAAACTATGACAAACAACCTAAACCATAGAGCAGTCACAGGTTACAGATCCTCATGTCTTGTTCCATTGTACTTGAAAAACCGTTCTGATCCCAGATTTTTCATAGCTCCTAAGCACGGTGTGTATGTACATATGTACATATGTACTGACTTTAAACAAGACAGTGCTATATGCTTCTACACACGCATATGTCCACATCATTTACTAACATATGTTTGTATATACACATACCTCATAGTCACGAGCAAACAATATTTCTTTTAATTTTCTTCTGTGTCAGATAAATCTGACTAAGACATTGGATTTTGAGCATTCACAGGATATAAATTCAGCTGAATCTATGAGGAATCTTAAGTTAACACTGACCTCTTGATTATGCTGGGGGATCTTTCTCAAATGTCCTTCACTACTGTCTACATCTTAGAAAGACAATACCAACCATTTTCTAGGAACCACAGGATTATCTTGTGGGTACGGTAACACAAGGGCAGGGCAAGTGCCTTTGGGTTCCTATGAGGTATTTGAACTTTAACACTGCTTTCGAATCTATAAAATGACTTCATCCTACAGTACTCTTAGAATACTTGCTTCTATGTTTTA
This sequence comes from Peromyscus aztecus, assembly GCA_902168405.1. Lineage (NCBI taxonomy): Eukaryota > Metazoa > Chordata > Mammalia > Rodentia > Cricetidae > Peromyscus > Peromyscus aztecus. The sequence continues at coordinate 27,007 of CABHPQ010154966.1, forward strand.
TAGTTTTTCTTTCTGTATCTGAGCTTCGACATATATCTGTAGTAGTTACATGGCCATCCCTTTACACTGCTGCTTCTAATTTGTTTGACAACTGCTTAATCAAACTCATTGATCTAGACAAAGATGCTAGCCTGAGAACCTAAAGGCATTCCTTGTTAGTGATGTGCACTGTCTTGAGTACCCAGCCCTTGTGAACAGCCTAAATCCTAAGGCTGTAGAAGCCAAAAGCCTAGGCAGATTTTGTTGTCTTGTTCTTAAAGCATTATACTTTTAAAACTGGTGGGATGTTAAGGGATGTATTTGGCCTTCCTAGTTCTGATATATCTTTAACACACATTTAAGAGGCTGCCAAGTCAAAAGTGATTGTTCAGCAGCAGCACAAAATGAAAATATATCCTTAGAGCATACTTGAATGGAGGCTTTCATTAACTCTGTTTAGAGGAAAATGTGATTCAGTAGCATGGACAAGTGAGTATTGATTCTTAAATTCCCAGTAAATCTCAGCATCATTATGCTGAAATGCAAAACTTAGGTTACACATGATCTTTTCAAAGCAAAAACAATAGATCCTTTTCCAGACCTTGTTTAATCAGATTTGGTTAAACCAAAATACCAGATTTTTGAACCACTGAAGCTCACAGGAATTGCATTGGTTCCCCTATACACAAATGCCTAGTGCTAGTGTGTATATCTCATGCTTGTGAGTGATTTTTCTGATGGCAATTCTTTTGGTCTAGAAATATAGCTCAGTCAGTCCCCAGTTGGTGGTGTTGGGAGAGAATTTCCTTGAAATAATTCAGTAATTAGTCTGCATCAGTGCTTGGATAGTGCTAAGGTAGGTCTGTGAGGTGCATTTTTACACAATATCTACTTGAAATGTATTGTTTTAACTGTGTGTTTCTTACTCCTTCACTCAGGTCCCTCATTATGGGTCAGTACGGGTCCCTGATTTGATGCTACTTGACATTTTCAGCACTAACCTTTTGCACACTTGTCTTAGGCAACCTGAACTCATTAGAATTAGACCAATAGCAGATGCTTGCAAAACACCAGAACTCTGCAGGCCTCTCCATTCTATCTGCTAGCGATTTCCATGACCTCAAAGTTTAGCTCTTTTTACAGTGGCCTGCCTTGCCTCTTACAATTGGATGTGCAGTGTCTGTGAGTTTAATGCGTGCACAGAGAATGGATGCATGGCTTAAGAACAAAAGGTAGGTAATCTCTGGGCTTTTCTGAGCCTAGTAGCTCAAATGCACACAGAACCATGAGCACATAACTGTAGTAACAGATCATTTCCATTGAAGACCCAATGCCCATTAGCACATTCTCTCAATCCTGTTCTTTAAAACAACAACAACAACAACAACAACAAACCCCACCATCACTAAGTTCTTTTTATGTTGGCCATCTACTATTGGGCCCAGGACCTCCCTTAAGTGTGGTTTGTATACCCAGTGAGGCGTCATTGGAGAAAACTAGTTGAAGACTAGCCATCAATTGGAGACAGCTTCTGGATTAGGGACAGGCTGGTGTCCACTCTCCCTCTCTGTGCTGGGACCCCATTTGGTTTGGCTCTGCTCAGGCTCTGTGCATGCTGCCACAGGCTCTGTGTGTGCCTGTGTGTGTCAGTGCTGTTTTATCTGTAAGGCACTGCTTCCTTGGTGTCTTCCATCTCCATAGATCTTACAATCTTTTCTCCTCCCCTTCTTCAGTTCCCTGAGCTTTAAGGGAAGGAATATGATGAAGACATACCATTTATGACTGGGTATTCCAAGGTTGCTCCATTTCTGAATATTGTCCAGTTGTGGGTTTCTAAATTTGCTCCAGTCTTCTGCAGGAGGAAGTGTCTCTGATGATCGCTAAACAGAACACTGATCTATGAGTATAGCAGAACGCCATTAGGAGTCATTTTATTGCCATGTTTTTAGCAGAATAGTAGTATTTGTTTTTTCCCTAGGTCCATAGCCTATCTAGTCTCAGGTTCGTGGCTAACTGAGCAGTGTCAGGCTTGTGTTCAGTCTCCTGGGTGGGTCTTAAATCCAATCATTACTCCATCGTTACTCCCATAGCGTTTGTGGCACTATTGTACTAGTGTGTTGTGCAGACAGGTCATCGTTGTAGATGGAAGGGTTTGTAGCTGGGTTGATGACTTCAGTTTTCTTTTCAGAGCTGCCAAAAGCTAGCATCTGGACCGAGGCTTCAGGAGCTGATGTTTTCTTATTCAAAGTGCATTGGTTAGTGAGATCAAGGTGACCACAATCAGTTCTGACCCACTCCTCTTATCTTTTGCCCTTGTAGACCACATTTTAAAAAATAGTCTGGCATGGTAGCTCATGCATGTAACTCCAGTGCTATGGAGGCAGAGACAGGCAGGTCCCTAGGGTCCCTGGCCACTGGTCCAGCCTACTTGTCAAAGTGTAGGTCAGCAAGAGGTTCTGCCCCCAAAAAAGTGGTCATTTCTTGAGTAACAATACTAGAACTCTCTCTCTCTCTCTCTCTCTCTCTCTCTCTCTCTCTCTCTCTCTCTCTCTCTCTCACACACACACACACACACACACACACACACACACACACACACACACTGGTTAAGGGAGTTCTGTGTAAACAGGGCTGAAAGGAGAGGTAGAGCAGATCCCAAGCCAATTCCAGATCTTCACTACAGAGAAAGGAAAGGCCACTCAGCCTACAGGAAAACACACCCAGAACTTCCGCACCACCTGTGGAGAGCCAACGTGCTCCACAACGGTGGGATGGCTCAATGGGTTTTCTACTTGTGTTTCCCAGTGGAGGGCACACATTGACCTGACCTCTCCATCTTCGGTCAGGTAGGAAGCCAGAGAATGGCCTCTACTGCTAGAGCCCATTACACCTCATTGGGAGCAGTCACCGGGCCTAGCGTGACGTTAACACATGAAAAACTGAAGGTTAATCTCGGAACTTGAGCTTCTAGTACTAAGAGCTCAAGGAAGATGTAATGGAGAACTTTAGTGAGGGGATGTTTTAAAAATCAGTTCAGGGCCAGTGAGATGCAGGGATCAAGTGGAGTCGGGGAGAACTCGTGTTAGGAATAGAGGTTTTACTATTCGACCTCGAGTGGAGAAGCTCACCCAGGGAGGCCTCTAGAAAAGCAATAGTAGAGAGTGCTGGGGGAGAGAAGCAGTGACAGAGGGGCTTGAGCCCTACTCATCCGTCAAGGGTCCCGTGTGACGCCAATCCATGAAATTAAAAGTCAATAGAAAGTAATAAGCTACACTGGTCACCTCCAAGCATGAAGAAACAGCCTGGAGAGATGAACTCTAGATTAAAGATGGAGAGCTCAAGGATGGAAAGGGTTTAAAGATGGCACCTTTAAAATTGCCCAGAGCAGCAGGACTAGGTGGTCAAGGATAGGCCAAGGGGAGAGGAATACTGCGTTTTCTACATTCTGTCCTTGTGTGTTTATCTTATAATGCTATACCCCACAAGCACTAGATTAATATATGCTTTCCAACTTTCTCTTTAAAAAAATGTTTTATTTGTGTGTGTGTGTGTGGGGGGGTTGATGCACACATGCGTGTGTGTGTGTGTGTGTGTGTGTGTGTAGTCGTAGGTAGTTGTGAACTGCTTGATGTGGGTGCTGGGAGTCAAATTTGGATTATTGGCAAGAGCAGTACATGCTCTTAACCATGGAGCCATCTCTCCAACTCCAAAGTCCTGAGACCCTTAAGGTACCTAACATTCTCAGTCCTCTCACTAACCAACACAAAGATTCTCCAATGGCTGACTAAAACCTGTGGCTGCTTCCCCAGAGGACATGCCAATCACCTGCTCTGAAGTTAATTTGACCCCCTTTTTTTCCCAATTAGGAAGAAAGGTCCCCTTCATACATCTACCCATCCCTCTCCATTCAAGAAAAACCATCTCTTGCGTTCAACTCTGCAGGACCTTGCTTGAAAATGGTTTCCAGCCTCTCTAGACTCACTCCCTCAGAAATGCCCTTGCTCATTAGTCACAAAACACCCCAAAGTCCCCCCAACCCAGTTCAAAACTCCAAACAAATACTGCAGGTACTAGAAGGTGCATGAGAAAAATGACTACATCACTGTTAGGAACCTGTGTCCCTTGGAGGATCCCATCACTTTAATTCTTCAGATGAATTGTAATCTTCCTTCTTTCTGAGTCATTTCATTAATAATCCTTTTCTGTTACCTGCAGCCCCAACTTCAGGCAGAACAAGTGAATCTCAAGACTTTAGGTGAGTATCCAAAATTCATAGCAGGTTTTAAGCAAGATTAAAACCAACCCAGCAATTCCCGGGCCAGCATCCTTCTTCGAGTGCCTCAGCCACCTCTCCAGCAAGGTTAGTGGAAAGACTTGTCACTCCAGGAGATCTAGGTACTCAGTGTTTGGATAACTGAACCTCATACCTATAGCAACCTGCAGCTAAGATCTTGGCCTTCATTCAAGGCCTGGGCTTAGGTGAATGCTGGAAAGCATTCAGTTGGGAAAGGCTGGGACCCAAAATCACAGTGTGGGTGAGCCCCGAGGATGCCAGGTCTAGCATCACTCACCTGTCAGGCCTGATGAGGAGCTCAGCCTCTGGGCAGATAGGCCTGAGGCTAAAATTTTGCCTGCCATTTTCAAGCTGTGAGATTTTAGGCAGTTTATGCACAGTGCCTTTGAGCTTCGTTTCCCTCCTCTGTAAAACAGAGACTGTTAATAGCGACCTCAGTGCCACGAATTGTTAGGACTGGCATGAACGGTGCTCGTTTATAAGCACTAGCCTTTTCCCACTTTGTAGCTCGGGTTGGTCTAGAACTTTCGACCCTCTTGCCTCACTCCTCCTACATGCTGGGATTTCAAGCATGCATCATTTTGCTCAGAAAACAGGAGATTTTCGTACCAGTTACATCCTTTTTAAATTGCAATAGACATATTGATTGATCAGATGAACTGAATTGCTCAGGGGGGGGGGAATGAAAACATAAACTCCTATTAAAGACGGAGATGGTGAAGTCCACACACTGACCCTTCCACAGGGAGAGAACTCAACATGGTGGTCTGGAAGAAGCCCCCTGACGTTCAGAGCACTGTCAACTGTTCAATGCCTGACATCCCTCAGCCTTTGCCTGGGTCCTGACAAAGACGTTCCAAATGGAAAGCTTGGAGCATCTCTCTAGGAGCCAGGGCAGTCTAAGGAAGCGTGAACCATCCTGGAGCCCAGCGCAGCAGCCCACAGCGTCCCCAGCAGCCATGTTTATCATGTGTTGTGAGCACCTGACTCAGGCTGAGTAAGGGGGTTTATTTTCTCACTTGGAAAGTTTTCAAAACACTCAAAGGGTTTAGTTAAGAGGGGAATATCTCCACTCTAGCCAAATCTCTTTCAGTGGACAAGAGGGGTGGGTGGCAAAAAAAAAAATTAATCAGAAATCTGCTTTGGGCAAGATACAGAGCCATTCAGGGGATCCTGTCATCTGTTTATCAGTAGCGGCCAGCAGCTCCCTACAGCCCGCAGCAGCTGCCACTCTGCAAAAGGATGTCTTTTCAGTTCCGTGAAGAGTAGCGGAAACATTAAGGCAAAGCAAATGACAAAATATTTGACTGCATTTCTCTGCCCTTTGGCTATTCTTACCCCTTACAGGCCTCCCTGACAGCATCTCGCTTCTTATTCTTGCTTTTGCTTAGCAGTCAAGGTGTGAGCGTTGTCGTTCAGTGTTCTCAGGGGAAGCTGAGACCTGGAAGCCTAAGTGGCCTGGACATGGTGAGACCACCTCAGTGCTGGACTTTAAAGGGCCTCCTATTCCATGGGGAGGCCAATGGTCCTCACGAAAGGGGGGAATGACCAATTCTGTGAATGCTCACTTGAAGCAGGGCTGCTTACCTCCCCAGTGAAGGACTCTGTAAACACACCCCAGCTCCTCAGTTCAAAGTGTAAGAACTTGGTTTTCTTATTGGAGAATGAGATTTGAAATCCCATACTTTATTGATATTGATTGATTGATTGATTGATTGATGAGTGAGTGAGTGAGTGAGTGAGTGAGTGAGTGAGTGAGTGAGGGTCTTGCTATGTAACCCAGGCTGGCCTGGAATTCATCATCTCCTGAGTGCTAAGGTTACAGTCATGTTCTGCCACGCCCATCAAGATCCCTTGCTTATTCCCGAAGTTTACTTCCCCACAACGCCCCTTTACATATCACAATCCAGGTCAGTTTTCTACAACGTTCTCACCAGGCTGTGCAGTACTTTCTTCATGAAGAGTTTCTGTACTCATCCTGCTAATGTGCCTGAATCCATCCATCCATCCATCCATCCATCCATCCATCCATCCATCCATC
>CABHPQ010154966.1:33330-45969 GCA_902168405.1 Peromyscus aztecus
ATCCATCCATCCATCCATCCATCCATCCATCCATCCATCCATCCATCCATCCATTCATAGGTCATACACTGGGTTTCTGCTATGGATGTAGGGCTGAGAACCTGGGTACACAAAACTGAATTGCTAGCATCAAGGGGATCACTGCTCACTCCAGGGAACTGGAAGGTTAACAAGCGGGAGATTTGAAAAGAAATGTCCAGGAGCCAGGAAAATCCTCATGGGCTATAGGTACACAGAGACTGTCTCCTCCCCTGGCTCCCTCGGCTAGAGTCCGGCTTCTCTTTTTCCTTTACCCATTCCCTTGTAGTGCTGGCATGCCTCCTCCCATCTCCCTCACTGCACTTCACACCACACTTCTCGAGCCCCAAATTATCGTCCCACGTCACAGAGGACAGGCTCATGCGTGTACTGCAGATTTTTCTAGATGTCTTGCTCATGAGCAGCCGTTCACAGAGGAAACCAATGCTAATTCTTTAAAGCAAAGCACCATCGAAGTCTTCTCTTCTTTTTCCATGGAGCACATTGTGAAGATTAGAATCTAAAGAATACTAAAATGGGAAAAGATTCCCCGGGCCTAGCCTTGTACTCATTTTTATTCCTCTGATTTATAGAGTTGATAGGTGAGGCGCTGTCCTCCTCCGCTTTGCATTGGGGGTGTGCCGACAGCTCCATCCATCAAGCAAGCTGTCGGAGCACACGGCTTCAGAGACACTGTTAAACAAAGGTCCAGCTGGTTAACGCTTCCAGGAGATGAGAAAGAAGCTGTTAACCTCAGCGCCCTGGAAAGAGTGTTTCCCTCTCCTGGCAGAGACGTGGACCCAGCAGTAAAGTCTGAAGACAGAAGGAACAGAACTGAAAAATGAATTTCAAATATGTCTAGATTCCCTCTTCCTTAATGAATCAATCCCTGCATGAAATATACTGATAATCAGCTATCAACAGTGATCCCATTGAAACCAGGATTCGTCTTTATTAGTAAACTCAGAGTCTTTATGTTCATAAATGTAAGAAAACGGGGGTGGGGGGTGATGTTAAACCCAAATGCACAGACAGTTATGCTCATCCAGTGAGGTGCCAGATGGCAGCTGGGGGCCCTGAGCCATGAGAACGTAAGAGGAGAGGGGCCCTTATACAGTCATTACATTAGGAATTCGGTGACTGAACGTTTCAGGGTAACTTGAAGTTTAAACACATATTAGCACCCAAAGCACACATTTTAGCTGCCGTGTGAAACAGTAGTTTCATTGTCATTGTTGTTCCTTCCAAAAGCCTTAGATCCTTCTGGTTATTCAAGGCCAGAGAGAAATCCCATGAGGGTAGAAGAGGCTCGGTAGAATTCTGTCTGGTAAAGTCAGAATCAGGCAGCACAAGTGAATCCGGTGTTCTCCGAGATCCGGCCATGCCTAGAAGCCATAGCACCCAGAACGGGGCCAATCCAAGGGAGTACAGCGAGGCCCCGCCATCAGGCGGCGCTGCAACCACGGGCGATTTGAACTTGGTGGGCGCTCTCTAATAATGGCCTCTGCTCGTCACTTTGTCTTCCCTGCCCTCAGCCGACTTCGGTGAATCATCCTGCCATAGGTCATGGGACTCTGCGCTGTGGCGGGAGACTCAGAAGATGCTCTGAACTCTTCATGGCCGTGTGCCAGCTTCCTTTGCCAGCTAATGGTAGACTGTTCTCAAGAACGCGAGTGGGAGTGGTAGAAGGGACGGTCTGTTCGCAAAGGGGTTCACAGCTGAGAGCGATGAGGGAGATGTAGCTGTTCTATTCCTTTCAGGTTATTTCAGGGCTCCTCCCCAAGTGAGTCTGCCCTCACCTCTCATCCTTAAAAGGCCCTAGGAATGCATGTTGAGTTGCCAGGTGCCTTTTCCTACATGCCACCCTCTCTTGTCCCCAAAGGCTTCAGGTGTTCACACTGCATATTCACGTGCATTCCTCAGATCCTTCTTTGGATCTAAGTATTGCAATTCCATCAGCAGTTCATTGCCTCCCACGAAAGACTCCAGAGGCACACTACCTCATAGACCTCCCAGAATACACTGCTTTTACCTTCTTCCTGTGTCCGGATTAGCTTTGTGTTGGGAAAAAGAGCATATCTGATATGTGAACTCTGCCTATGGGTATGACCCCCCATAGACTCATGTGTATGAATGTTTGGCCCATAGGGAATGGCACTATTAGGAAGTGTGGCCTTGTTGGAGTAGGTGTGGCCTTGCTGGAGAAAGTGTGTCACTGTAGGGGCAGGCTTGGAGGTCTCATATGTTCAAGCTGTTCCTGGTGTGGTCAATAGTTCACTTCCTATTGCCTGTGGGTCAAGATGTAGGACTCTCAGCTCCTTCTCCAGCACTATGTCTGCCTGCATGCTGCCATGCTTCACGCCATGATGACAATGGACTAAAACCTCTGAATTGTTACCAGCCCCAATTACATGTTTTCCTTCATAGGAGTTGCTGTGGTCATAGTGTCTCTTCACAGCAATAGAAACCCTAACTTAGACACTGTCCAAAGGCAGTTGTTCCAAAACAGAACCCCCCAGGTTTCCTCTGTTGGAGTTAGTGCTTGGGGTGGCTTAGAGGTGGAGGAGGTATTATGGTATGAAACTTAGCTATCCCCTCATAACTCATATGCTAAAGTCTTGGTTGCCACCCCATAGGGTCTTTGGAAAGTGGAGGAAGTGTTGGGAGATGGGATGTTGTCCTAGTTAGGGTTACTATTGCTGTGATGAAACATCATTACCAAAGCAATTTGGAGAGGAAAGGGTTTATTTGGCTTATACTTTCATATCACTCTTCAACATCAATGGAACAACCATAAAATGGTGGTGCATACCTTTTTAATCCCAGCACTTGGGAGGCAGAGCCAGGCGGATCTCTGTGAGTTTGAGGCCAGCCTGGTCTACAGAGTGAGATCCAGGACAGACATCAAAACTACACAGAGAAATCCTGTCTCAAAAAACCAAAAAAAAAAAAAAAAAAAGAAAAAAGAAAGAAAATGTTCTATGGGATTATCCACAGCCCGATCCCACGGGGACATTTTTCTCAATTGAGATGATGATAGCTTATGTCAAGTTGATAAAAATCCAGCAAGCATAGATGTAGTGAAAGAAAGTTAGATCTCTGGGCATGAGCCCTTAAAGGAGTCTGTAGTCCTTTCTCTCTGTTTATTGGTCCAATAAAGTAAGCCAGTCTGAGCCATCACATGCTCAAACCACAGTGTTTGTCTTGGTTTCCCTGTTGCTAAATAAAATAGTCTGATGAAAGCAACGTAAGGGAGAAAGGGTACAGTCCGTCATGGCAGGGAGGTCAAGGCGGCAAACTTGAAGCAGCTGGTCACATGACACCCACAGTCAGGAAACAGGAAGTTAATGTGTGCTGGTGCTCAGTGCCATTTTTCCATTTATACAGTCCAGGTCCTGGTCAGGGGATGGCGCCACCACATTTGGCAGATCATCTTATCTTAACATGGCCAGAAAAATCTCCCCCCCCCCCCCAGGTATACCCAGAGGCCAGTCTCCCAGGTGATTCTATGAAGCTGACACTTAACAGGAACAATCATAGTGCTCTGGTTAGGGACAGGCTTCAAGTGACAGGGCCAAATGACCTTGAACGGAAGCCTGTGAAACCGCAAGGCACAATGAACCCTTTTTCTTTCAAATTAATAATCTCGGGTATTTTATTACAGTACCAGAAGCTAACACAGGAAGGGTAGACATCATCATTCCCTTCCTCCTGATTTCTAAGGAGGAAGAATCCCAAAGAAGGCCCCTTTGTGACTGAGGGAAGATGAGGGCGACGTGGGAGTGCTTTAGATGGGAGTATGTACGTCAGAGGAAGAAGGTATGTAAATTATTCTACACAGCGAAGAAAGAAGACTCCGATGAAGAACCAGCATAAGAGGGATGTCAAAGTTGTGCTGTGTCTGTGCAATGCCCCCTCATCTCTGCCTTCCCCTAAACTTACCCGTAAAATTGCCGTTACCCAGAAATGTTTTTGGAGTTCTGTGGGGTGGGGCGAGAGCAGCATTTATGAAGTTAAGTTCGAAGAAATGCCTATAACATGAGAAAAAGGAAGGAGTGAGAACAGCCTAACAGGCTGAGTTCGAACTGGGCCATGTAAAATAATCAGCAAAAGGTGAGGGGCAATGCTCCACCTTCATTATTCTTATTGCCAGTGTCATTCTAAGGTTACAGGGCAACTCTCTTGTAACAGATCCCCAGACCTTAGCGCAATTGACTCCATGATGGGTGTGCCATTCAGACTGTAAATCTCAGCATGTGGACAGCACCACCTGCCAAAATAAGAACAAAGACCTAATCCATCAGTCCACAGTTCTGAGAAAGTCTCTAAAGGTACTAACCTTGCTTTTTGCCTTCTATAGTTCCTCTTCTGGCTAACTGTTCTTGTTAACTGAAGAATGTCAACCCAGGGTACGGGTTTGTGCTTAAAAGTTCACCCTGAGAAAGGCTCAGGGCTACACTGGGATCCTAAACAGTGTCATGGCTGGTTGGCTAATAAAGACGACTGGCTTAAACCTGTGTCCATAGTCTTCTCTGGGGGATACCCCACAACATCTGCACCTCTGAATGAGGGTGAGAGAGTGCAAAGAGCCTGGAGAGGTTGGGGCTGGTTACCACTTCTGCCCTTCTGCTGGTGATCTGTGACCCAAAAGCCCTCTCGGGCTTTGATCTGGGATCAGGCAGTTCACAACCGCTTCCAACTCCAGGTCTGGGGAAACTGATGCCCTCTACTGGCCTTTGCATGTACCTGTACACATATGGCCTAGGCATACACAGACATGCACACATACACATAAATAAAAATAAAAATAAATCTTAAAAAAAATAAGCTTAAAAGAGAGCGAGTAAGGGAGTGCTGGAGAGGTTTGAGGGAGGGTAACTGGGAGGGGCTGGAGGGGAAAGGACTGGAGGAGGAAGCAATATAATTCTACTTCACTTAAAAACATTAAAACAAACGGAGTTACCTGGGGGTGGAAAGAAGCTATTTGAAGGAACACTGGATGCTTGGTGTGATGGGTACCACATGACTATAAGTACGACTTGCTCCCAGACATTAGCTTAGTTAGTGGTTCTTCACTTGTGGACCCTGGTCCAGAAGCATCATTCTTACAGCACTCAGCTCTCAGATCTACCAAGTGCAATTTCTGGGCATGGAGCTCAGTGTTATAGTGGAATCCCTCCCTAGGAGAGCTAGACACATCTCGATGCTTCAGAACAACTGGCTTACAAAATGATGCTCAATGCTTGGTGACTTCAAACTCGCTGTAGAATCACAGAACCCCTGGCACAGACTTTAGGGATCTGGGCTGAGTAGACCTGGGGTAAGCTTCAACATCATGTTTGGCAAGTTCTGCAGATGGTTATGGTGTCTATCCAAATGTGGGGATGACTAGAAAAACAGATTAAATAGAAATGGAACCCCAAACCATAAGCCCACGTTGCTAACAAATTAAACAACATGTTTACAAACAATTGTGATCTTCTCGGAGAAGTGAAAGAACAAACCAGTGCTCAATACTAACCACGGGAGGGAGGCTTTGTAGCACCTTTCCCCTGAAGGGTCAAACCTTGACCCCAGAGAGCTCAGGTGAGCCTGGACAGTGGCAGCAGTCCAAGAGATGGGATGGAGGACAATGCAGATGGGCCACGGACCTGTGCTCCTCCAGGTGAGGGCTAGAGTTCAGGTTCTCAAAAAGTGGTCCTCGGGATCAGTAGGGGTAAGACATGGCTGCAGCTGCAATCACAGCTGGGGCTCCTGAGTTCATCTGAATCAGTTTGCAGGATTGGGGACCAGACTCCTGAGTTCAGCTGAATCAGTTTGCAGGATTGGGGACCAGGACTCCTGAGTTCAGCTGAATCAGTTTGCAGGATTGGGGACCACGACTCCTGAGTTCAGCTGAATCAGTTTGCAGGATTGGGGACCAGTACTCCAGACTATTAAGGAGTGAGCACCTTTGCTATGTGCTCATGCAATTTGAAAACCGCTGGTGGATATGTCTTGGAAATAGAGCACAGGAGATAACTGGTGCCCTTCACATTTTAATAAAAGGCGGGACTGTCAGGCTATGTGGCCTGAATGGGGAGCAAAGGTCATCCATGCTTCCCATTTTCACCTCAGAAAGAGCGAAGGGTCCTGGTTTGCGAGTGGTCACTTACGGGTTGTCCATTGCCACGTATAGGCCAAGGACTTAATGCCTGAGACATGTACTACACAGTATTTCAAGTATATAAGTTTAACACATCTCTGTGGTGAGAATGCTTGTCTGCAATTACCAAATATTCCCAAGAGGGCTGGGAAAGTAAGGAATGCCTAACCAGCAATAGACACTAAAATCACTTGGAGGTAGCTGCGCATGGGAAGGTTTCCCGTCATGTTTAATTCCCTTGTTTCTTGCTCTTTTTGTTAATCTCATTTTCCTTTCAGTACCCAGCAGAAAAATTCCTTGAGCAATCATTAAAAAGATGAGAGTGTGTATTTTGGAAACAGGAAGGGAGGCAGCGGCGTGAGAAGGGTTAGAAGCTGTGCCAGTGGACAAGCGGTAGTTTGTGGCACAGCAATCCAGGCTGAGGACCCAGAGGGGGCACCAGAGAAAGTGTGAGCCACATCCCTGGGGTCCCCAGAGCGGCCAGCAGGAGATATTATCTAAGCATGTCCCAGCACTGAACTGACCACCCCCACAAGTTCAATGTCCGTTGCAGCAGGAAGTGGACACATATCCAGACACCTTCCTTCTTCTAAGTATTTTTGTGTCTAACTGCAGTAGAGGCTGTTGACGTCTCTCTGAAAAATCCGTTCCCCTACCCCCACGCCATGCAGCTTCATTAAAAGTCAGCCGGCCTTCTGACTTTCATTACAGTCTCTGGTTATTATACCAAAATCCATTAAACACATAAAACGTCTTATTGGAACCTCCAATTAAACCTCAAGCCTCATAAAAGAGAATGGAGTGATTATAGAAAAGTGATCTAACACCATGTAAAGTGTTGAAAATAATAATGTCGGGGAAGAATGTGGCACCTTCTGCTCAGGGAGCGAAAGGCATTTCTCAAAGGCTTGGGTTCTTCATTAATCATTCTACCTGAGTTTGTCCAAGTTTCTCTACCTGCGAAGCAGAGATCAATACACCAGGAGACAGTTGCCATTGTTGTTATGCAGAAGCCAAGGTGAGGTGGCTCTTCTCTGTCTAGGCTTCTGGATATTATGATGAATTCAGAGGAACCATTCAGCTAATGGTGGGCAAGTACTGGCCAGTTCCCACACGTGGGAGAGCAATAGTTCTCCTAATCACACCTCAGAGGCAACTGGGGGTCCTGTTAAAAATGTAGATTCTTGGTAGCTGCCTCTGGGGACTTTAATTCAGTGATATTAGATTGGGCTCAGGAAATTGATTCATCCAGGAATTATGTGTGCCAGACACTGTTAAGACACAAGACAAGTGAACAGACAAGAAATCCACCCTGAGTGTGTGTGGCCTCTCTGCACGGTGACAGTGCAGCTTAGACCACGAGGTGTACTCCCTCAAGGGCCACACCTTGAGCAACAACTGCCAACTCATGGCCAGATCTGTGAAAACATCATCACATTTCTACGCTTGAATTCTTCTTCTCTACTGGGACTTACTTCTTGGCTAAAATCTTAGGAATTCTTTTATTTGGGAGCAAGCTATTATAAAACAGTGGGATTATTTTGGGATTTCAACAGGTTAACTTTGCTCTTGCACTCTCTTATAACACATCATGTGCCCTGACTTCCTAACGGGCTTCCTTCACATCAGAGCTCTGTGTGTGTGTGCACGGTGTGTGTGTGTGTGTGTGTGTGTGTGTGTGTGTGTGTGTTGCATTTGTGTACATCTGTGTGGGAATGGGAGTGTGTGTGTGAACCTCTATGGGTGTTTGTGTTTGAGTGTGTGTTTGTGTATGTGTGTGAATTTTGTGTGTGCTGGCCTGTGTACATGCGTGCGTGCGTGTGTGTGTGTGTGTGTGTGTGTGTGTGTGTGTGTTCACTCCAGAGTACAGTGTGCATGTACATATATGTGTGTTCTTCTGGAGACCAGAGATTGACATTGGGTGTCCTTCTCCATCATTCACCACCTTTTATTTTGTGTCAGGGTCTCTCAATGAACCCGGAGCTCACCAGTCGGCTAGACTGACTGTCAGGTAGGTTTGGGGAGCCACTTATCTCCACATGGAAGTCTCCTCCCTGCCCCAGACTAGGGTTATAGACAGTCCACCACACCCAGCTTCTTATTGTGTGCTGGGGATCTGAACTCAGCTCCCTATGCTCATGGAACAGGTGCTTTCTCAGCGGAACCATTTCCCAGTCCGGTATCAGAACCTTTAAGAGACTCAGGAAACATCCCTTGTTCTAGGGACTTTGACAATTAGAATCAAGACAGTGAGTTGTAGCTAGAGTTTTCCTGCCTGGCCCACGGCCAGGACAAATCTCTGTCACCCGCCAGTCCCACAGCTGCTCAGACCCAACCAAGTAAACACAGAGACTTATATTGTTTAAACTGTTTGGCCTAATGGCTCAGGCTTCTAGCTATCTAGTTCTTACATCTTAAATTAATCCATTTCTATAAATCTATACCTTGCCACGTAGCTCTTGGCTTACTGGCATCTTCACATGCTGCTTGTCATGGCAGCGGCTGGCAGTGACTCCCTCCGCCTTCCTGTTCTCTCAATTCTCCTCTGTTAGTCCCGCCTATACTTCCTGCTTGGCCACTGGCCAATCAGTGTTTTATTTATCGACCAATCAGAGCAATTTGACATACAGACCATCCCACAGCAGTGAGTGGATTGGACCTTTAACAACCAGAGAACAATGAATCTGTCTTGTTCAACAAAGGGTTTAAACCAAACGAAATTTATCCTTGGATGGAATTTTCTTGGTGTCATTTTATTGACACTTTCCTTCCTATATTACGTATCTTTCAGGAGAGTTAACGTTGGCTGGTGGTCCCCACTCCCTGTGGAAGGCTGTATTTGGGGATGGAGTTGATCAAGTTCTCCAAATTCTTTGATTCATTAATACAGAGTCAGTGAAGTCCAAGGGAGTTTTAAAATTTTCACAATTTTCCCTTCTCTTGCTCCTCTAGGCCTTGTTTTTGTGCGTGCTTATTTTACATATACACATATGGAGTGTGCAGTTGTTTCATTCAATATTACATTAGAAGTATTGTCTAAATCTTACACTCAAATTTTTTTTAAATATCCACCTTTAAACCGATTTTTAAAAAAAAGCTTTTGTGTGTATATGAGTGAATACACATGTGTCTTTGTGCTGGTGCCTGTGAGTCCAGAGAAGGAAATTGGATTCTTTTAGAGATGGAGTTACAGGCATTTGTGGGTGCTGGGATCGGAACTCTGGTCCTCTGTAAGAGCAGCAGGCACTCTTAACTACCAAGCTATTTCTCCAGCACCAGATACCACTTTTAATGGCTATATAACAACCATAGAACTGCTGTTCCATTGGAAAACAGGTAAAGGGAAGGAGGTATTTGAGCTGGTGGCCATGACACAGTTAGGAAGTGAGTCACATTACCATTATTTATAGTGTTCTTAATATTCCATGAGAGGGGATCAACACTAACGTGTTTGACTGTGAGGTCCTATTTTCTACAAACCTCCTCAATACCAATTTCCTATACCATTACTATACCCTTCCGTGAATACTAAGTTCTGTGAAAATAAAAAGCAGAGAAGAGATGAAGCAACTCACCCTTCCTTCCAGTAACGGCTGACCTGGGAAGTAAGGCCCGTGAGCTCTCACACACCAGTGCATGAACACACTTGTGTCTTGTATAATATTAGAGGGACCAGCCTTAATATTATACATCCCAGGGGCTCAGGAGAGAGAACTACTAACGGCGAGGACTATTTTCAGGAAATAGAATCTTAGCACACCGAGCTCTATAGTCCACTTGCTTTAATTCCTCTGGCATAACATCTACATATACACAGCTTCAGTTTTGTTCTCGTGCCTAGCTCCTTTCTTGCCTGATTTCTGTTTGTCTACTGCTCCCTCTTAAGTTCTATCTTAATTCTCTCATCTTAATTCTGCCTCCTCTAGGTCCTTTTCACCTTGTTCTTACCCAGCTAGGGCTTTGCCATCTGACTCTTCCTCATCTTCCATCTCGTTCCTCTAGTACTCTCTTCTAGCCCTTCAATCTAGTTCTTCCGTTCTCCTTTCTCTTCTCTGTCCCGTGCCCTGGAAGTCCTGGTATATAAAGCCAGGCTTCCAGGGTCAAACGGAGGGGTGATAAGAATCACACTGAGAGGCAATAACCGTTAATTATCATTTGCAACCCCAAAGGGAAGTGACCAATGGGGAAATGAATTAACTAAAGGCTAAATTCGGGTAGTATCTAAGAAGAGGGATCTTATGTGCTCAACTATTAAACTCTTAAACGTGATTAGTAGAAAATGTTAAAAATCTATAAGTTGCTAGGTCAATGGGAGAAAATAAAACTGTCTTCTTTTTTTCCTGTGGCTCCTATCTGTCCAAGCTATCTGCCGTTTTTCTGCAGGGTTGGGGAAAGTGTGCTCAGTCACTAGGCAACCTGTGTACAGCTAGATGCCTCTGGTGATAGTTAAAGGGAGATCTGGAACTAGAGGTAAGGTCTGGGAAAGCAGGAAGTAAAGCTTAATTGGCACATCCGCCAGGCCTTCTCAAATGGGTAGCCTGGATGCTTAAGTCTGTTCTTAGAAAGTACGGAGGTATCTCTGATAAGGTACTTTCCTCCATCTGGGGATGGACCTGGCCGGATGCTGCCAATGGTGATAATTACAGGGAGGCTTGAACTGGGGTTCTGACTGAGCATAGCTGTCAGCACAGAAGGTTATCTAAATATTCCTAGAAGTGGTTAGGTAAGGAGTTAGAGGTCTATAAAGTTAGTAAGGCTGTAAGAAAGGAAGGTCTGAGCTAAATTGTGTAAAGCTATTACTTAACGTCCACCTGACCTAGGTGGTGTCTCCTTGTGGAATTTACCTTAAATCAGGAGACTGTTATTACTGCTAGTCCTTGAAAGTGGCCAAAGGAGATATCTGATTCCAGAGAAAACCTTTCCTGAGGCTGTTCTCCAAATACCTGGAATGTCCAGAGAGTGATCAGTCTACCCTGTTAGCCCTAATAAGGGAAAAGTCAACTGGGAAAACTATGAAGGCACACATGATTTTCATAACAGAACACAGCTGATATATAACAAGCCAAGTAATACCAAAAACTCCTTGGGATTTGGCTTCCTCTGGAGGAATTCCCTGATTCCTCCAGGTAGTGACTTTGCCATAACCAGCCGAGTTCTTATGATATATTCCTGTGGCCTGCAGCACTTGTGCACATACACATACATGCACACACATGGCTTCAGTAAAGCCACAGCATACAGGGGACATCATGCCAGTAAAGTGACAATTAGCTTGTGCCTTGGAAGCAGACCTTATCTTGTAGATGTAACCAACCGTCTTATTAAATAAGAAACACAGAGCCAAGGTAAAGATAAAAGCCCAAGAGGTCAGAGTTAGGAGCTTACCCGCGTACTGCTGGCTAGCTTCTTCCGCCAAGAAACCTCTCCGAAAAGGGAGCTACTTCCTGTGCGTTTGACTTATAAAGAGTTCTGGTTCTTCCTTCTCATTGGTTGTAAACCCAACTACGTGACTGCCTCGTCAGGGCCTGTAACTACGTGACTGCCTCGTCAGGGCCTGTCTGTGCAGACCTCCAGGTCTTCTATGGTTGGTATTGAGATCAAAGGGCATGTGTCTCCAATACTGACTGTATCCTTGAACACACAGAGATCTACCTAGTTCTGCTTGCTGAGTACTGGGATTAAAGGCGTGCACCACCACGTCCAGCTCTCGCTATGGCTTGCTAAACTCTGACCTCTAGGCAACTTTATTTATTAACATACAAATAAAATCACATTTCAGTACAAATAGAATACCACTATATCTCCCCCTTTCTAATTTAATAAAAAGAGAAAAAAAGGAAAGTTGTAACTAATATAAGAAAAACTATATACAAAAGTACAATAACTATATACAATATATACAAGTGATGAATGCCTAAACAATGTCTAGTCCATTTGTATTTGACAAATTCAGAGAAAATAATTCCATTACTTATCCTAATTTGTTAAGTCCAAAATATGCCTAATTCCTTTCTATCCTAACTAATTTTCTACTATAATTAATTAATCTTCAACTATAACTAACTAATCTTCAACTCCCTCAGAGACCCAAGAAGGAAATAATATTACCTAACAAAAATAAAAACTTCCAAAAAAATTGTGAGTTGACAGAAACAGCCAGCCGCCTGGACAGTCACCTGAGGTTTCTCCGCAGTGTTGGGGCATCATCTTCAGCCTATAGGCTTAGCGTATCTGACAGACTCATTTGTGAAGTAGGATGTACACAAGGTCAACAGTTCAACCTCACCTTGGGTGAGAGCAGTCCATGTACCAGAAACACCTGAATTCCACTAGTGTCATGTCCTGATTCAGGATTTTAAATTCTGGAAATTGTTGATGGTTTTTGAATTCAGCTGTCCATTTTTCTTGACTATGTACGTGTGGCTTCATCTCAGCATCCCGTTCTTCTCCACATCCCTCTATTAAATGCCAGTCTG